>CABFWB010003006.1:31959-67004 GCA_902151455.1 Timema bartmani | reverse complement strand
TTTTTTTTTTTTTTTTTTAGAATCCTTGGTTTTGGATGCTTTCTTATAAACATCATATTTATTGTTATAAAAGAATCAGGACTTAAAATTGAAACAAATGTTGTATGAATTTATTTTTGATTAATTTATGGTGTGCTTAAATTAATTTAGTGATGGATTGATTGTATTCACATACTTTTAAAAATTTTTTGAAAAATTATGATTTTTATTACAACTAAGGAATAGTCAAATCTTTCAAATCCCTAATAAATGAAATCAACTAATATATCTGAGAATGCAGACACTATTTAAATATGTATTATGAGAATTGATGTGACATTTAATAGTTAAAAATAATTTTTTTGCATTTTATTAAGTCTGCTTGACATAAGTGTCTGTTACCTTTGCTCTGTTTCATTTTTTCGGTGAGCATCATGTTTTTATTTTTGGGGGTTGATAGATAAAATATAATAATAATATGACAGTCACATGAAACAAATTAGAAAATAAAGCATGTCTTAGAATCTAGACGTATAAAATATAAAGTGTAAAAAACCACATCATGATAAAAGTTAGTAAAAGATTCATATTATTAACTTAATTGTATTGCTATTCTTACATGTTACACTTAACTTTACTTAGAACATCAAGAAAGTCTATATTCTATCAAATTTATCAATAATTAAAAAGAAAGCTAAACAAATTAATTAATAAAACAGTCAAAGTATCACTAGACATGAGAAAAATGCCTAAATTAAAGTGGTTAAACAATAATAAATAACTATCACACATTGCAGTTTTTCTAAAATTTTCATTCAGGTAAAATATAATTATTTAAAGTTTAATAATGTGTATTCATGCACAAAATATTATCAAGCTCTAATTAAAGATAGTTAATTGTTCCCTAGACTTTATTTTTTATCATACTTTCTCAAACAGAGAGCACTAACACCACATTTACCCGAATACAAGATTGTCTTTCATATCCAACAATTTAAAAAGATCTCATTATTTGTTTAAGAACATTCAACAAGTGTTATTAATGGGTCGGAAGAAATGCACCTGAATCCGCGAGTACTTTCAGCAATCACTGCACTCTTATCTGTTAATTGAAGATAAATATAACATCGTGATTTTTTTTCAGTCAAAATAATGAGTTGCAGTTAACAAAGCTTTTATAGCTCAGTTTATAAATTAACAACAGAGTAACATGAGAATCATGATCCAAGCTACTAAATTATTATTATTATTATTATTATTATTATTATTATTATTATTAGCACCTTATCTTACTACCCATTCGAGTTATACGCACTTACGCTAATGTGCATATGGTAGGGTGATTGTGAGATGAAATGGAGGACCTACAGTTTAACGTGGGATCCGAACCACGGTGGAGGCCTGGTATTTCTCACATTCACAAGTTGTGATTGATACAAGTCTTGTCAGAGATGAGGGAAGGGTTGGACAGTCAGATAAATCTGTGCCGGGACCGAGGATTGAACCCCGGACCCCCAGCAGAGAAGTCTGACACCTTACCCCTAGACTACCTGGTCACCCCAAGCTGCTAAAGCTGCGAGTACTCAAATTTAGAACTCAAGCCCGATACTTTAATACAAGCTTAGGTTTAAAAACGAAAAATTGGTGAAATCCAATTAGGGCTATTTCTGTGGTGTATTGTTTGTCTGGTGATTGAAGACTCATTGTTTACACTCTAAAAATATGCTAGTTTAGATTTGCTTATCACCAGGGCCCAGATGTTGATAACATGTCTTTTTTTTTGTGGGTACATCACAGACAATGCTTATGAGTTTATACATTTTGTTCATGATCCCCTGGTTGTGGAAACGTTATTTTTTAAGTCAGCCATTTTGTGTTTTTAGATTATTTTCTTCTTCTTCTTGGGTTACATCTTTTTCGGATAATTTTAGGTATTTATGAATAAACTTTAAGCATTTATGTTGGATATGTATATTTTTTAAATCCAGCAATACTTCTTCGTAATTTTTTCAACACACAGTTGTTGGAATGATAAGATAATGCAAGCAATGAACTTTGTATCCTCTTTGCTTGTTTGGTGGGAAGATACTTTTTCCGAAGCAGATATTTGTATATCAATGCTATGTTTGGCAGAGTGCAAGAGTTTAGTTGTTAAATGCTTTTCACTGCATGGAGGTTTTAGTTTCCATTTATAAAGTGCGGTTTCGATTTAGATGTGTGCATATAATACAATTTTTATTTCTTATTTTTAGGTAATCAAAGTCTGGGCCCTGCTTATCATAAATTTTTTCATCCTGTAGAGAGAATGGAGTGTTAAGGAAGCTTTGAAAGTAACTGGAAATCTCAAAATAGGAGGACATGTGAAAAGTAAAGTGGAATATGCAGTTCATTTGGGAGGGAAAAAAAAAGAGCTTCAACATATGATCAACAAATGAGTTTAAAACCAGAAGAATGTATGGAATGGAAATTAACAAAGGTATTGAGAGAGAAGTTCCACTGAACATGGCAGTGAGAAATGAGGAGGTGGAGAATGTGGAACATTTCAAATATACACGGCCAAGGTGCTGTCAACAAGAAGAGAATGCCACTGACCAACATATAGGTCCTGGAGACGAGGAGCAAACCGGTGAAGAGTTATATATGGAGCTGAGACATGAATCCTTAGGAAAGAGAAGAATAGAGGATAAAGTGGTCAAATCAGGTGACTAATAAAGAAGTTCTAATAAGAGTAAATGAAAAGAAAACTATTCGGGGGATGGTTCTACAAAGAATGGCCACAATACGTGATCCACATTATGAGAATGAATGTCTTATCAAGTGATGTCAGAGAAGGAAATAAGGAGAGGAGAAGGAACTAAGAATGCAACTGATTTGATTACCTCTAACAAGGAAAGAAGATTAAGTTCCAGGATCTAAAATAGGAAGCTGCAAAGAGGACATAATTTTGACAGGGTGACAGACCTATTGAAAGACAAAACACCTAATAATACTAATTTCAAATATGTTTTATTTTATTTTAAAAGTAAATAATTATTTGATTTCTATTTAAATAGTAAAGTTTCAAAAGTATATATTTATTGATTTAAATATTGGCTCTACATAATACTTGGGAGTATCTGAGAAGACTGTTACAGCTCACCTCAGAATTAAAAAACTTGAGCTTCTACAAGTTGTGAGAATGCTTGTTAGTTGGGAAAACTCAGTATTATGTGAGTTTGTTTTCTTAATCAGAGTTACAAACACTCAACCAAATTATCTTTCTCACTTAGTAAAAATAATTAATTTTAATTAAATTGATTTGAGAAATACAAAACCACAAGTGTAAATCTTCCTTCCAACCCAATATAACAGTTGTTTACGAACTTGATGTGTTTTTTTTCAGGGTTAATATAGAAGTCTTTATGAACATCTAATTTATATAGCTTATATTCAAATAAGTAATATATAAATATATGTAGTAATTTGAAGCGACCTCATCTTTTCAGTGAGTAAAATTTGTATAAAGTGCAAAACAATTCCAAATAATATTTTGAAACATTCTATCATTCTAGTTCTCTTCAAAGTGCTCATGAGTGAACATCATGAGGTCGTTTGTTTCAAAGCCATTTACCTCAAATAAATATATACAAAACATTAAACTCAGGTTATCCAACTTGAAATAAATTCTCATTTAACATTATCTTGATTTTTTACTTTTATTTTAGATTTTTGCCTTCATAATTCACAAGATAAAGCTATAAAAAATGTATTAACAAATCAATAAATTAATTATTTGCTTAACGAATTGGATTTTTAAGATTATCCATGACTTTTTTAAAGAAATAGTAAAATAGTAGAATATTAGCTTTTGAAATACCATCGGTGAAATTTATATTTAAAAAAAAAATGGTTAAGTTGTCAAAACTACCCTTACACAATTAAATTAAAAATTAACATATTTTGTGGTCATAAAGAGCTTAGGTCTAAATCAATTAACAAAAAGTTGTTAGTGCCCAGACACAATAACATACGTTTAAAAAGTAACTGCATGAAAAGCTGCCCCTCTTTGGCATCCCCTTGGCAACTAGTTTAGCACCCTAAACGTACAGAAACCTGTACAGCTACTACATGATAACAGGATACAACACCACTTTGGCTAACAAGTCATAATCTACACTAACAAAATATTACTATGATACATGTAATCTCTCATATAATTTTAGGAAGTAAAATAGACTCTAGAAATAACCATTAATAAATATACGTATATTCTCTTTAATTAATGTAAATGGCAGTAGACTAGTTCTTCAAGTACATTCAGGTAGGGCAAGTATTCAGAGAGAATAGGGCAAACCACGATAGTATACAAACATTCACATTCACTTAGCTCTGGTTCAAGGCGTGACGATTTAGTTGATACAAAACAGTATCAAACTGAAAAACAAATGAACAAGGCTTTTTTTTTATCGTTCTATTTCATTTGTGGAGTGCTTCACTTGTAATATATTTTAATCACAAAACTTGGAGCTATTTAAAAAAATGATAAAGTATTTTAATTAACAAAAAAAATTGTATTGGGTCTACTTGGTACCAAAACAAGGCATGCTGCTGTGAATACATGCCTGTACAATAATTCTTCAATTTGGTTATAGCATGGGTTTGTTTACCAATTAAACTGAACTAGTTTTGACTCTTTCATGCATGTCATATTTGTAATGATATAATTTGGTGAACTAAATTACTGCAAGTGAAATGGTCCACCTTCAATAGTTACTTTTTGTTTTATGATGATCAGTACTGTATTGTATTTATACTGTGAGATGAATTTAGCATAATTATTTATTAATAACTAAATTTTGTAATCCCAAAAATGGTTGAAAAGAAGTGTCTTTTCTAAAGTCAAGTATTAGGCTAAGGCTTCAAAACACATTAAACAATTAAACTTTTTTATCCTAAATAAAAATTGAACACAAGCCACTGCTTACAACCATCTGCCAATCATGTAATGATTGCAATTATTTTAAAAATGGATAATAAATAAAGATACAATTTGGCATGAACTCTCACTAAGCCATTTAAGTTGACGTGGCTTTGCCCTAGCTCCGCGAGTTTAACAAATCACAAAGAGGATTTAGATATGAAGAACACAGTCGAGACTATCTTCCAAACATTCTCTTGTCAGATCATTTTAAATAATTTATATAAGGGTTTCCAATCTGAAACAAAAAAAGCAACTGTTACTACACTACTTAAGTTTTATAAACATTACAATATGTTATCTTTTGTAAATAAAACACAATTACTATTGTAAATATAACAAAAGAGGAAATCTTGCAACATACTTTGATAGGAGTTTTTTTACCACCATGGCTTACTACCCATTTGCGTTATATACTTATGTACTTATCACGCTACTTGATTTAGGGATTAGGAAGGTTACATTTATAGAAAGTGTACACGCATTTGCATGAAGGGAGAGTGGAGAACCATTTTGTAAAAACCACCCTTAGTACACCCGACCGAGATTTGAACCTCAATCTCCGCATCATCAGCAGTATAGTCTACTGTGAGAGTATTGCGTTAGACAATGTGGCCACCAAATTGTGTTATTTGTTGTTATGATTCTATTTTGTGAAAAATGAATAAGTGAGAATATTTGAGAGTTTATTTTGTTAGTACTATGTATATTTAATTTTCAACTAGGGATGGACAGGAAATTATAAAAATGATGCTTTAGAGTTACATCCTGTTTCCAGCCTGTGGTAATTTTTTTTATCCAAGGCATATCTTTTCCACTACCATCCTTGCTAGACCTGTCGTAGCTTGAATGTCTTATAATCTAACTTAAGACTAGGACAGGCACAACATCCAGTCCCCGGCCATTAATTTATCATTGTGAAATGGTAAATCCACATTTCCCCAATAATAAATTTTTTTTAGCCGTGCCGGGAATCAACCCCGGGGCTTTTAGCTCAAAAGGCAGACACGGTACTGACTGAGCTAAGGTGTCGATTACATCTCATGTAGTAATGATAATGATAAGATTGAAATGTCCCTTGGATATAAATTCAGGGTGTCTACTGAGTTGGAAAAACAAAAATTAGTGACTTTTTGGTGAGATTTTTTTACCCCAAAATTCCTTCGATAAATGATCGAACACTATATTGTACATACTGGTCGGAACCGAACAAGTATTTATTTTCTTCATCAGTTAGCCATAACTCTCTGAACAACCATTTACCAGTCATCTTTTTACATCTTAAACTTGACCTACAAAATCTTTCTATGTCCGAAAAAAATTATGGATTTATTTGGCAACCCAACAATTAAAAAATAATTTAATATTTTATGTGTTCATAGGACAATAAAAACCCACATAATATATATGAAACAAAATAATATACACTTGCAAACCTGAACAAAAATTGCGCTATATTTACATAAAACATTTTATGGCTCTCAGCTTTTTATTTTATAATTTTATTTTTAAAGAATTAAAGTCCTCATTTGTATATTTGGACCAATAACAAAAGTTTAATTATGGGTCCACAAGGGTCAACACTTTGTATTAAAATTTCGACTTCCGGTTAAACTTTCAGCTTTTTATTAGGGGTTGAACATCTTATGGTTATCGCATTGCTCTTAAATTCCTTATTTATAAATTTAGACCAATAAAAAAGGTAAATATTGACTATCAAGTCAAAAATGAAAGAGATAGATCATTGCTGTCCAAACATTTCCCCTAAGAGGTTAAAGAAAAAAGAACATAAACTTTTTGAGAGACTTTCTTATTCCCTATCCCTACTTTATAAATTATTGAATCAATGCATTAAAATTTAAGTAGTATCTTTTTACAAATAAGGCTCACAAAATTGAATTAATATATTTACCAAAATCTTCGAAACGATTGGTTTTATAAAAATATATTTCAAATAAAAGTTTTTTTTTATTTTTAATAGTACTATAATTTTGGAATGATAAGTTATTTAGTATCTCAAACAATTGCGGAGATACTGAATTTACTGCTTCTGTAGAGTACCCTAAAAGTCATTTCCATGGGAAAATGAAAATTGCCATTTTATTTATAATCTTAATCAACGCCTAAATACGAATTTTAGTCAAGATTGTTAAAGCCGATTTTGAGAAAAGCAATATTTTTGCACTTCACCCTCTATTAATCTAGTCTTAATTTTAGAGCTAAACAGACACACATAGAGACGGCATTGTAAAAAACATTTATTAGAGTTCGGGGGGTCATGAAACGTCAACATCCAGCAACATCTCGGGTTAGATTTTTTGATCACAATATTTTACCTTTAGTGTTCGAAAAAACATATATATTTGTGTATATCTTTAAAAATATTTGTTTAGTAAAAATATGTTTCAAGCAAAGGATTTTTATTATAAAAAGACATACATATTTGCAATGATAAGTAATTTCATAGCTCTAAGAGTTACGGAGATATGATAAATAATGAGAATTTACTTATCAGACCAGAACCCTTTAAGTCATTTTGACGAAAAATTGAGAGTAGCCATTTTGTTTGTAATATTTATTAATACTCTGAAATGAGATTTAATCAAAATCGATCGAGCCAATTTTGATAAAATTGATTTTTTCTCTTTTTGCCCTTTAGTAAACTACCCTTAATTTTAGAATTAGATAGTTCCAAAGTTCCAGAGACCCCTCGGGGCAACCCTATGAAAACCCTAAATACCAAGTCTTAGCCCAGTCGGTAAAATAGTTTAGGCTTACTCTGAGGTACAGATTGACAGAGAGACAGAAATGAAAAAAAATACTTTTTCGGATGGTTATGAAACGTCAAAATTCATCAAAATCTTGAGTTTAATTTTTTTGATTATCATAATACTTTTTCTACCTTTAAGATAGCGATAAAGTAAAAATCGACATGTTTGGAATAAAATTAACTGAGGTCCTTGGTCAACAAATATGGTGGCAGACATCTTGATTTATTTCGTATCACTACAAAACAAAACTGAATTCAGTCAAGGATTAAATATTTACAATAGCAAAAATATTTGATTAAAAACACACCATATTTCACTGTGGAGACTATTGCTGCCAACATTAACTTAAAATCATAAACATTTTACACCACCTTCAAATTGAACAGTCAGATCACTGAAAGCATGAAAAATGATAATAAATTGCTGCCGACCTCTTGATCACCAACACGTTTCATCTACAAAACCTGCATTCCAATTAATTCACTTGCTTCCCATTATTTGTCGACAAACACAAGGCATAAAGCACTCGCACACAACATTAAACTTTAACTAGATGACGAACGTTAGCCCTGTCCTTCGTATCTCGGTTAAAACAAATAGGCAGCTTGCGGCTAGCGCATGGCATCATCGGATGTGTTCGCATTGTTACGATGCGTGGGAAATTCAAACAAAAATATTTTTGTGTCTTTACAACCAAAATATTGAAAATGTGTGACCTTTCAGGGACTTTTGTGACCTTTTTTGAAATGAGTGACTTTCGTGGCCTAGTAGACACCCTGAAATTTATACAGTCACCTTGAGTTAAAAGGTCCAAGTTGTTCTTTTTCTAAGGTTTTCTTTCGCAATTGTTTAAAGTGATGTTTGAAGCATCAATGCAACATTGAAATAAATAAAGAGTTTGATACGATATGCAACAATTAACAACCACAGTAATAAAAGCCAAGTTATAAAAGTGACATAGGCAAAGTAGACTTTATCCAATCATTACCAGATTTAAGCATCAGCTGGAGCGTCCATGCCACATATGATGGCCTTCATTACACTAGCAGCTACTAGAGAAGCATATGGCTGCCATTCCTTCCTCCTGGTACCATCCTTATAGTCAGCAATCCCTCGCAGGACCACAAAGCTGTCTCGGCAATTGCCTATCACAGAGTCCACAACGGCATCAAACTCTGAGTCAAAAGCAAGGGTCCCAAATTGCGAGGAGAACTGTTGGCGTAGCTGGTCCTCTCTCGCAACTGCTCGTCCGGATGCTATGGGGGCCAGATACAGCCTTGGGCAACCCTCTTGTCTGCAACAACAAGCATTGATCACATTTAATATCCGTTTAGGGGGCAGATTTTAACCTAGATTCCTTTTTTATTCTTATGTCTTGAAACGAAATTTAAAACATTTTAGGTGATTGCGAAGATAATTTGGTGAGTTATAGTTCCTATTGTACAAAATATAAGGTTTAAATTACTCTTTTTTCTCTCTGTCTCGTTTTGAAAACTATTTTGGAAATACCATGCATACCAATACTGTGTACGTCCAGTAAGTCTGTTCTCACTTTTTTACTATCCATCCTGTGCCTCACAGACCAGCGATATCCCCTCGTGTCTTACCTGCCGACCCTCGTGCCCTTCCTTAAGATAACGGTCTCTTTTCCACTAGCGTACTTCTATTCGGAAACAACAGCCAAATGTCTACTCCACATGGATGTTTGTAGTAAGTAGGAACAGTTCTTGGATCTAGTGATACAGATTTAGGCATAAAAGACTGGCGACAAAGTGTTAGTTTAGTCAGTGACTGCATTTTTCAGAGCATCAATGTAGTTTATTAAAATAA
Source organism: Timema bartmani (assembly GCA_902151455.1). Classification (NCBI taxonomy): domain Eukaryota; kingdom Metazoa; phylum Arthropoda; class Insecta; order Phasmatodea; family Timematidae; genus Timema; species Timema bartmani. Next base: position 57,467 of record CABFWB010003006.1, on the reverse strand, counting down.
ATCGAGAATGCCTAAAAATAAATGGTGTAAAAGTGCATTATTTATTAAGTGGATTTTGGGAACCTTCCTGGAGTGATCACAGATTTAGAGACAATAGACTTGCCTCTTGTGGAACTTGTATCATGCAGATAATAAGAGGAGCCCTAAAGAAGGCCTCTGGCTTATTTGGCACAGCCATAATCTACAAACTGTTTTGAATTTTGCAGCAAAAACTTGGCTGGAAAGTGATGGCAAATATTGCAGTCAAATTGCATAAGGAACAACTACATCGCTTTTAGAGGTTGAGATTAATTCAGCTAAGCTAGCCTGTCTATAGTTTTGAATGATTACTTCATGTGAATTGAGAGAAGCTTCTGACAATATGAAATCATTTTGTTAGACAAAAGAACTATATTTACACACGCTAATCTTAAGAAGTATTTGGTAATTAATTTGCGTTTATATAAAATATATGGTAGGATATGAAAATGTATAAAAAGGGGTTTTAGTGGGTATTTTGGTGTCTAATTTTACTTCATAGTGCAAATGTATTGGACTAATTTTATTCTTTTAAGTGCCTATTTGCATGCATTAAAAAAAAGTGTATAAATTCATCCTCTTGTCATGGACATGATAATAATTGGTAACATACAAAGAGACTTTCATACTACCCATCATGACACAAATTGGTTAAAACAAGAGTTAGAGGCACAACTGTTCTAGCTTCCTTTGAAAACTAAGGCCATCTTACATGTACTAACACTAATAAAATTTACCGCTTGAAACTATACATTTTGATTAAAATAATGAAATAAAGTACATTGAGCATTAACAATTTGTAGTAAATAAAATGATAGAATAGTAGAGCACAAATAAAAGGAAAGACACATACACATATTTACACACTTCAATATTTCGATGGTATGATAGTGTTTTTACTTTTATTTGTGCTCTACTATTTTCCTACTATTTTATCATTTTATTTATTACAAAACATTTTAATTACAGTATACGTTTACATTAAACACAGGTTCATTAAACCATGGACCTACTATGAGAGAGCAAATATTTTTCACATTAAAATTTGTGTATTTTGCATCATAAGGATAAGGTGTCTAAACATAAATTATTAGTTATTACACAATCTAAATTTACTGTTAGGAGATTATATTTCGATTTGAAAATATTCCATGTAATAAATTATGGCATTTTATATAAATTTAAAAATTTTCTATTCATAACAGAATTATTATCCATCATTTAGTTTGATTATATTTAGTGGAATGTGTTTAAATTGACTATATTAAAAGAAAACATATAAAAAATTGCATTCATACATGTATCAATAGTTCAGTGGAAACTGACTGGGGTATAAAGTACCCCATGAGTTGACTCATGTTAAATATACCGGTGTGCCCACTCGAGGGGTAGGAAGATAAGAAAGAGGTAGCTCATCTATCAATTAATAAAATTTAAAAATATATATATATATATTTCAAATAATAAAATATTTAATACTTTTTTTTAACCAATTCATGTGTGTATATATATTTGCAAGCGAGACTAATGATATTACCTCTTGGTAGCCCCCTCAAGAGGGGCAGGATGCGCCACCTCGATGAGATCCCTCTCTCCGATGCTCATGTACAGTTTGTCGGACTCAGGGGGTGGCTGGTTGAAATCCTGCTCGGACTCTGGACCCAACGAGCTCAGCCCTTCTTTCAGGTATTTGAGCCATGGGATAGAGCAGTCCTCGGATTCAGACTGAATCACACACAAGTTACAATAACATACAAGAGATAGTTCAATTCCAATATTAGCGTATATGATAAACATATTTTATTTTCACCGCATCTCACTAACCATTAAGGATAAAAGGAAGGTAGAATTTAGAAGTATACCCACATTTGCAGGGAGGGAGAGTGAGAAACCATTTAGGCCCCCCTCATCTCCCATTACACCCATCATTGGCAGTTCAGACTATTTCGAGAATGACAACTTAGATTGTTCAACTAACAAAGAATGTTTTTACTTTACTACATTAGTTCTTAAATTGCTTTAGAAAAATAGATTAATTAAATATAAACTTTTTTTCTATAATGAATAAATTTTAATATTCACTTAAGTGATAAATTAGTCTGTAGTGTGGTTGTTAGGTTTGTAATAAAACTATCCTGGGATAGTCCCCCAATAAGGAGTATGGTTTAAATTAGGAGGAATAGCCAGCACACTTACCTTGGTGATACTGGAGTAGAAATTGTTTTGATAGAACACTAAAAAACACACAAACACATTTTTAAGGACAAGCTTTCACTGTCACAGACAGCTTCATCAGGTCAAGAGAGTAGACTGTGACAGTGTGCTGGCTATCCCTCCTAATTTAAACCATGATTTAGCCTAATGACCTATTCCAAATAACCAATAAGGAGTATTAAAGATATAAATAAATTGTATGCAAAAATTTTATAAAAAAAACCAACACTTTATTTAAGATCTGAAATTTGACATTTTCTAGAATCTCAAACTATCCTTAAGACTCTGTCTAGGGATTCGGAGGTCCCTTCCTTGCTTGGAGCTTGACAAAGTAATTTGAAGATTCAGACTTACACACAGTCATTGGCGGCAAAACATCTTTTGTCTAACAGGATTGCCACTATTTTCTTATTACAAAATTCCCTGTTTTTTTCCAGGTTTTCCAGAAGAAATTTTCATTTTTCCAAACACCTAATAGATATTATAAATATAATTATAGAGGCATTAAATTTTGTTTTAAAGAAAAGTTTAGAAATGAAGAGTGTTAATTTGTCATTGGAGACATATTTTATTTGTGCAAGGTAAACACATGTTTAAGAATTATTTGGAAAAAGGATGAGAAATGAATGACATACATTTTCTAGAAGGAAAAGTTGGTTATATTTGCTGTACACCCTAAATGGAATGAAAGAAGAAAAAAAGTGGAAATGCCAAAAATACAATCTAGAGTTTAAATGTGGTAGTGGACCTATCTATTTTTTAGAAGAATGTATTACTTGATTTAAATAACATTTTAACCAATCTTAATTAATGTATATGTACTGTATAAACTAAGTAGCCCACACAAATCGTAAATAATAATTTATAATAATGAAATTAACATGTGATTTTCCTCGATTATTCAGGTGCATTTCCTCTAATAAACTGCCATCCTCATCCCTACTATATTGTAATAAATATAAAAAAACAAAATAGTCAACTCTCAATTTAGCAGGGTAGTGGAGGGCTACTAAATCCCGTTATATAAATTTCCATGGTAAATCTGCAAACCCATTGAAAACTACCAAATACATTAAGTACTTGATTAATAAACCAGGGTTCCTACAGTATTTGTAAAAAAATTCTCGCTGACTTTTCCCTGACTTTCCCTGACTATTTTCCCAGGTTCCCTGACCAACTTCTCACAAAATTTCTACTATGATTTTATGGTACTATTAATTTGGAAATATTAATTTGATTACATTTATTTCGGTCTCCTCCTCCCCTACAGCTGACCTTGCCTCACCTCTCATGGAAGAATAAGAACGCAGACGTCTTGCCAATCAGTTCAGGGAAAATGATGGAAAAATAACAAAATATATCAAACCCAATCAAAAAGGAAAAGCTGAAATCCATCTGCAATTGTTTTGCAGAAAGCTAGTTTACACTTCAGGAATGGATCACAGGCTGCTCTTTTCAGTATCCCTACAGGTTTTGTTTTAGGAAGCTTTTCTTCTTTGTGAAACTTAACAACGTGGTCCCAAATTTGTAATGCCTTTTGAAAGAACGTTGCATTCTCTAATCACTGCACACCACAGAACTTCAAAGGAAAAGTTGTACACCCTGTCAACTGGGTAAACAATGCTTGACGAGCTGTAGAGTCAGTGAACAGGTAGTACGTGTGACACAATAAGCAATGTATATCCCAATTGACAGGTTCCACTCCTGTTCTCAAGGAACCATGAACAACATGAAGCTCACATGTCCCCAGATTTATCAAAATACATACTTCATTGTCTGTGACAGATTTTATGTGTTCCTGAAGAAGCGTTATAAACTTTAGATTGACATTTGGGCCATCCATTGACACTTGTATAAACTTAGAGACTGGAAGAGGAGAAATACCATCAGAGAAATGCTTAAGTAATTCTTCAGCGGTGCTTCTATCGAAAAAAACACTGTCCAAGCAATGACTGACAACTTTATGATTTTCCTTGTCCCAGAATCTGAATACAATGTCCATTTGCCCTCTTTGAATAACTTTATTCAATGCCTCATCAAAACAAATTACAAAGTTGTTACATGATTTTAGGTAGTCCAGTAAATTGTTATGAAAGAATGGAGCCAAGCCATGCACAATGAAATATGCAGCCTTGTCTCCACAAGAGTAAAGGCACTGGCAATGGAACACTCGGGAAACATCAACTGAAAAATTGTACTTAAATTATTGCACGAATTGAAATACATTTTATTGTCAACAACTTGCAAAGCCCAAATGACTTCCGGCTTATTTATATTATCTTTCATAACAAAAGTGTTAGGGTTTCTTTGAGCCACTACACAACTTTCACTTTTGGCAACACCTTCCTTCTGCGGCTTTACAATTTCCGATGAAACAGAAGTGTGACATGAATTGTCATTTCCCTGACTTTTCTTAAGCTTCCCTGACTTTCCCTGACTTATTTTTTTCCCTGACTTTCCAGACCGTAGGAACCCTGTAAATGATACGGCACAATAGTACATAAATTTATCATAATAACTATTATTGAAAAATCAATCATCAGTAAAATACCTTTAAACAACTTTTTACCACAAACACAATTATTAGGCCTAAGGTCCAAGATACCAATTTCGAACCAAATCGTTCAAGCTCGTTTTAAAATATTTCAGGTTTTTGAAAAAAATCACTCATCACTCATCAGTAAACTAGCCCTCAACGATTTTTTTCCCAGAAAAAACAGATATATTGTGTTATATGGGAGGTCAATTAGTCCATGTATATTTATTTTAATCAAAATCGTTTGAGCCATTTTCGAAAGATATGGAATTCCAAAAAATCACTTATCAGTAAGCTGCCTTTAATATGAGGGCTAGGGTAAAAACAGTCCTCAGGTATGGTCATATCTAGATATAAAGTTTTGAGTTTGAAATAGTTTTAATGTCTAACACTTATACGAGATGCCTAACAAGCACTAAGAATAATACGATACCAGTATCAATACGTTTCTTTCGATACCAGATATTTTAGTATCGATACCAACCTTTTGATATTTTACTAATATCAGTACTTTTTACCAGGTATCAAAAGATTTTAATTTACCTACTTTTATCCTTTTACTTGCTATATTTTCTTATTATTGCCTTGATTTTTCTGTCGCTAAATGAAAGTATCGACAATGAGAAATATTGCTATACTTCTCGTTCATTTTATTCATATTTAAATATCAATATTTTATCAGTATCGCAAATCCCTAACACTGCACTGAACTGGAAAGATCTGAGAACAAAGAACTGTGAGACTTTGGAGAGAAGGGTGGTAGAAGTGGGCTAGTCCATCTCACAGGGGGTGGGAGAGGTAAAGTAGCTATGCGCGGACACAAACACAACAGGTCATTTTCACAATCACTCTAATTTTACAACAGACTAGCAGGCTGGAGGCAATATTTTCATAAACTTTTCACTTTACAATATACTTCATTTTTTTTTATCCTGGCCACGGCAGCAACCAGGTAAATCCACCTTCGCTAAATCGGGAGATGACTGGCATAAAAATGTTAAAACCCATAAAGATGTAAACAGACAATATTAACACCTTGGCAGTTTCTAAAAAATTAAAAATAACCAGAATGGCAAGATAGGTAAAGTCTTAAAACATCACGCTACAAAAACAATAATATCTTTCAACAGGAGTAATCTTTTTCTAAACAACAGACATATAACACACCAAGATCCAAAGAATGAATTCATTCAACTGGCAGCAACATGGGCTTGAAGAAGTTGTGGGATGGGGGTGGAGGAAACGACACGGTTGTGGTATTGGTGGGGATGAGTGGAGGAAGCCGAAAAGGCGCGGCATTTTCTGAACAAGTCGTCTCGGTTGCACTCAGGACTAGTCTAAAGCTGATGAGGTGCTGGTAAGCATAATCATCATAAATGAGACGTGTTCCAATCAGACTGCTCAGTTCTCCAGTTACAAATTTTAGTTTATATTGTTACTACTATTTTAAGCTTGCCCAATTTCACTAACAAATTTCAGTAAATTCTAGCTTTTTGGTGAAATTCTCTGTGTTTCCCCGGTTTTTTCCAGAGACAAAAAAATTCCCTGAATTTTCCCGGTTTTCCAGGTGGGTGGCAACCCTGTCTAAGGAAGGTTGTGGGGTTACACCTCGTTATTTTGTCAGATAAAATACTCTCTCTCAATTCATGACATATTGTAGTTGGTGCTTTTATGAGGCTTTTATTTTTTTTAAAGGTGCTACTGTCATACTCCTGTAAAAACATTTTGAATACTTAAATTAATGGAAATGGGACAGGGAAGATTTAATCTAAAGGAAATGTACCTGAATTTGTGTATAAGATGAGAGTGAAACAACCTCAATACACACAGCTGGGAGTCAAACCTAGACCCCCTCTTTATCAGTAAACCAGACAAGAGTGATATCTCGGTACATGTGGTCATAAATGTAGGTAATAAATTATGTTATGAAATAAAAGAAATTACATGAACAAAGGATGTTCATAGACAAGATTCTTGTGTGTATAGCAAATTTGGATGAAATGTGTTGAAAGATATTTTGCAATCTTCTTTGGAAATTGTTTTCATAACTTTCAAGATTTATACTGCATTCACGGTAGGAATTATTATCTGAAAGGTCTTTTTTCCTACCAAATCCTACTATATAATAGTTTTCTGGTAGGGAAAAAGACCTTTCAGAAAACAATTCCTATGCTGAACAGAATTTATATTTGGTTCAAACCTTAGATTAGGTACAGGAGAACAGTAGTACTTCTATTATAAGAATCCCTAACTTTTCCAAGATTTATAGACAAATTTTTTTTAATCTATTGCTTTACATTTTATCTAGTTTAATAGTTTTGAAGGGTAAGTTTGGGGAACTACAAATATATAAAATGACCAATTGCTAGAGACATGCAAAAGGTGAGGTTATGTTTAGGGGAAAAGTGGTGTTATTTTTTTCCAAAAAGCGACGATTTAGGCTGAGAGCGATATTATTTATGTAAATACGAGCCGAGTTAGTATCTGTTTAGAAAAAAAAAACCTAGGATAAAACTGTGTATATTTTTCGTTCATATTGTGTATTTAACTATTTATTAACATATTCGGAGAAAAATGAAATATAAATACACACAAAACATTTAATCAAACTCGATATTTCAAAATCTTTACCTTCGAGTCTTACAAATAGCAATATCGAAATAATAAATTATCAATTTAGGATTAGACCAAACAGTAACAACACCGGAACATGTCATCATAGAAAACTAAACTACTATCAAATAAGGAGAAGGGAATAAAAATTAGAAGATATAATTTTTCCAAACATGACCACGCTTAGCAAGGTCCATATATATTAATGTCCTTGCTTGGACCTAATGTGAAATCTTTAAAAGCCTGAAAACAAACAATCGATCTATCAAACTTTAAGTATCGTGGTGTGTAAAAATAAATTGTTGATTTTTAAAGTTAACCTCAGAAAAAAAACACCTAAATATCCTGAAAACACTCATTTTTCCTGTGATCCGTTTTATATCTATAAAATAGGAAAAAAACTGATACTACCTTTGTGAACTATAGCCCTGTCATAGCGCTATCGCCAGTGTTACCACGTTGAGAATTATATTGCATGATGTGGTATTTGCCGAATTACAAAGAAGTTGTATTATTTAGAAAAAAAGGTTAAATTCTTTTATTCGTGTGAAAATAGTATATTTTGTGTAAAAATTTGTGCTATCGCAAATGTGGATTTTGCATGTCCCTACCATTTGCCTACTAGCTAAACGTTGTTGTATTTGGAAGAAGTTACAGGAAAGAGCGATGTGAACAATTGAAAGGAACAAACACAATACGGATTTTACAAAGAAGAGAGTTAATGGCAGCCTCCTGAAGAAAAGCCATTGCTACCACCCAATCCCTCATTTCATTCTATCAAAAGTCATCAGTAGGTAGTGTGAAATGCGGGATGCATCTTCCTAAAGAGGAGACCAAAAATCATAAAGGAAAGAAAAAGGAAATTTGTTAAAAATTATAGGATACATATATAGGAACATAAAAGGTCAAACACAGGAAAATAACATTAAATGTGATATATACACAAATATATAAATTATTTATGTTTAAAAAATTAGCACTAACTTGGAGTTTAAGTTTGACAGCTATCTCTTGCAGACCTAGGTTGGCGGGGCTGTAAGCTTTGGTTTCAAACTCATACATTCCTGCTCCTGTGCTCTTGGTGTTTTCACAGTAAACATATACATACCTGGTAAAAAGGAAAATTATTCATAAAAATAGCACACAGGAAAGTTCATTTCATTAGTGTCAGATTGTCTGTATTCACTAGCACTTTTTAGTACAAACCAACACCAGAACCAAGCAAGTAGCCAGGCCAAAATTTCATAGGGGATTTGGGGGGCACCATTAAGTGAGCCTAGGCAGTCAGTCGCATAGGGGGTAAAGTTCATGGGGGCGCATTCCAACAATTTTTTAAGTGTTGAAAAAATATTTAAACCAAACAAACTTTTTATTATTTATCAATAAAGAAATAACATTACACTAGCTTGAATTATGAATATATTAAAAAAAAGTGACTACAACATAATCCTATTCATGGTTTTATGACATTTGAAGTTACTTTGCCAGCGCATCACTTTCTTGTTTTATTAAAAGTTTACAAAAATATTAAGAGAAAAGGAAGAAAAGAAGGGATATTGTTTCTGAAAATATTGAATGAGAGGGTTTGGGGTTGCTGCCTGGTACTAGTTAATTATATTATTGCTGATAATATTTATGTAGTTAACTAGTGTTTGTGTAGTGTTTACATTATATTTTTATAGTGATTTCAGTGTCATTCATCTCTCTGAGTTGTAAGTGCTATAAATGTGCTATTATATTATTTTCAGTGGTGTGCAAGTAGATTTCACATGTCCTAGAATAGGCGATATTTTATTTAAATCATTATTTTTTAAACATAAAAATATAAATTGAATGATTATTGATTTTAGTTACTACTAAAAATTCATCAGGGCCAATAATAATTATATATAGGGTATTTTAAAAAATTATTTCTTCAGGTTTTAGCTTCCGCAAGTCAATCAAATGTTAAAAATGTATAAACCTTGTCCCCTTGAGTTTGGCACATGTAATCTACATTCAAAATTGTGAATATATTTTATCAGACCCTCCACCGTCCAAGCTGTCCTTTTCAATCTCTATTGTCCAGCCTTGTATAATAGCATCAATTTTTGAGTCTACAAGTGAATAGTACTTACATTGAATTAAAACATATATATTAGTGCCATGTTTATATCGAACCGAGTCATGTTGGTTATAAATATAGCCCCCCCTCCACCCCCCCAACCGTCTTAAGAAATCTGGGATTTTTGCTGAAAGCAGAATTTTTTTTTTGTCACACTGTTTTTTTTATTTATTTGATAGTCGAAATTTTTTTCACAATATTTTAGCGTCCTATTATTTATATTTTGTGTGGCGCATTATATTATATATTGTAATTACTAAATTTTATTTTTAGTAATGGCATATAAAAATACTGTTTTTTTCCCTAAGTAATATGCCCTATTACCCTTTAAGGTTTTATTCACGCTGAAGAACTCGCTGAACTGCAGGCAGATCGCACCCTACAGTTGAAATATGGAAAACTACCACTTGCTAAGTTTTTGATTTTAGTAAAGAAGGAGTACCCAGCAGTGTCCGAATGTGCTTTAAGAACGATGTTGCCATTTTCTACTGTGTATCTCTGTGAACTGGGATTTTCGGCACTAATAAGTATAAAGAAAAAGAAATGAGAAACGACTTATTTCCATTGAACAGGAAATATGGATCTGTTTATCATATTAAATACGTCCAAGAATAGAGGTTTTGTGCAAGAAAATACAAGCCCATGTGTTACATTAACACGAACTATTAGAATATTTTATTGTTTCAAATATTTTAAATTATAAATATATTTCAAATGCTTATATTTTTTCCTCTTTATATATTTTTATTTAACATATAATTTTTTAATTTTCATTAAAATAACGACCAAAATTTTGCAGCACTCCCTTTGAGAACTACTGCTCTACACAAATAAGGTTTGGCCGCCATTGACACAACATGGATATTTTTGAAGTAGATGATAATTTTGTAATAAGGAAGCAATGACAATCAATTTTATAGAATTCAATCTAAATTATTTGGTATGATAAAATATATGAGAAATTTTTTTTAAGTGAAATTGTAGAAATTTGAACTGTATGTTTATATACATTAATTAAGATGGTTGATTTGATTAATACATATATGATATTTGATATCAAAACATAATTTTAAATTACAATCTATTTCATTCATTAATTAACTTGATTAAATGGATAGTTATTATTTACACATAAATGATCATTTATTATGTCATGATATCTTTTTAATCATTTATGTGTAAATAATAACTATCCATTTAATCAAGTTAATTAATGAATGAAATAGATTGTAATTTAAAATTATGTTTTGATATCAAATATCATATATGTATTAATCAAATCAACCATCTTAATTAATGTATATAAACATACAGTTCAAATTTCTACAATTTTATTTAAAAATGTTTTCTCATATATTTTATAATACCAAATAATTTAGATTGAATTCTATAAAATTGAACAACATGGATAGTTCTAGAGATGATTTCTTCTTTCTCTAATAAAGTTGGAGATTTAAAAATTTGTGCTTGGATAAAAGGTTGAGTCACCACTGCAATCATAGTCCAAAACTGTACACTATTCAAATAAATGTTTCCAACTTGACCCAATGTGTTGAAGAGATTGACTCTTATCATCATCATCATCATCATCATCATCATCATCATCATCATCATGAACAGCTTCCAGCTACTGGCTCCACCTTGGACCAGTCCTCTCCTCTCTCCTCCACACTCCTCCTTGCTCCCTTCAGTAATCTGTCCCTTGGTCTTCCTCTCGTCCTCCTACCCCCACCTCCAAATCCAACATCCTTCTGGGCATCCTTTCCCTCTCCATTCTCCTCACATGGCCATATACCTTTATCTCCATCCTGTCCTGGAGTGTCTATAACTTTACTATAACTCTTACTCTCATTTCTCATTGTGTCAAATTTTGTCCCACCGAGCCTGCTTCTCAGACATCTCATTGTTACGTGTTATAACAACAATTGACACTTCAGCATTGCTGGGTTTGCGGGCTGTCACACAAGCAAACAGTCGACCAAGAGAGACTGAGTGGATTTCTCCACCCAAAGTACAGTATAGTAAAGAATAATACATAACATTTGAAAGAAGCTTTATCCCCCTAGTACTGCTACGAGCAAATTAGCGGCCTCTGGTCCATGGGGCTGGGGATCTCGCAACTTGGTTGAATATACCCTGAATGTATTCACACGGACGTCTGGCTTGCCACGGCTATTGGAGCCAGACCACCAAACACTAGCAAATATTTCTGAATTTAAATACACATTGTTGCACAAAGGCTTGTCAAATGCGCTACCTGCTAAAGGGCCCACTTGCCTCGTCCTAGAGGGCCAGTAATCCTCAAATTCCTATAGCTCCTATCTACAGTAGATAAAGTATGCATATATGCTATCAATTTTGGGGACAATTACACTGGATTGAAGATTAATCTCTCCAATTCACTTTTCAAACTGAATTAGAATGAAGTTTGGAATTAAAAGCAAATTATTTTGAAGGTATTTCCTGAGGTACTACAATGGATAATTTGGTGTGAGTCGTGAGGACAGGGTACATACTTGTGACCTTCAATAGGGTGAGACACCACCACGTCTCCCAGACGTACATGCTTGTTGTAGTCCGTGAAGTGGGGGACTCCCCCTCCAACACCAACAAGGAACACATGGTCCACCTTCTGGAATGTGCCTTTCGACATACAAAACAATCTTAACACCATGGAGTAGAGAATCATGAAATAAGAACATAAAAACAAAAGTATTAGGGAAAAACTTAACTAGATTACTTAGTTATAGAAATGCATTAATAAGTAAATCAATTATATATGCCTTTCTAGAGTCAAAAGATTGCATATTAACATATGTTACCAATCTTTCGTCACTATGAAAGAGAGCCTTGCTAAAATATTTATCACACCAAAGATTCATAAATCGTTCTTGAGTCAGTCAAATTACACCAAATTATAACACCACGAAGTTAGTGTGAGTGTTGTAATCCAACTTACCAAGCAGTCTTGTAGTTGTGTTACCAGCAGCAGTCATGGCTTCTCGGGTGTGACCTACGGTGGGAAGCTTTGTGCACACAATACGATGCGCACCAATGTTGCCTAGTGTGTACACATTGGATTCGCCTGTAATATTACAACAGTCATGAGGTTGTATAATTGACAACATTGTTTAGTGTATCAGGGTTACCAGCAAAACTATATTTTAAAATTCCCTGACTTTTCCATGTTTTCCAGAGCCAAATACCAGTCACTATATGTGCCAAACATTATTTTACTAAGATTGCAACATGAAGTAATAATATTTTTTGACACACACACATTCTAAATTTGTGTCACAAAATGAAGGGGTTAAATCAGTTCAGCCTATAGTGATGAGCTATTATTTCAGCAAGCTAATATTGTGAAATTAAAAGATCGCCTTACACCATGACTCAACTTTAGCTTAAGATTCATGGGGAGGAATGACATGAACATAACATGTTGACTGAAAATTTAGATTAGTATGTTCAACAGTGATAACTGTGCTAAAAGAGATTTGTGGCAGTATTAACTGAATGAAAAATGCTATTTTGACTCCTGTAAATGAAAGTTGCATATTATTTTAGTGAATACGTGAACATCCCAGAAATTTGGTCAAATTCCCTGACTTTCCCTGACCAAGCAAATTCCCTATTTCCCAGGTCGCTGAACACCCTGTGTATAAACAATGGAAGATCAAAAAAATTGGCAAAGTAAGTCATTTGATGAAACATTTACCTTTATGTGGCACACACTATCATACGAGTTTTTCTCTAGTTTTAAGGTCTCTAAATTTATTTCTAAAAAATGTTTTCAGATGCAGAATTGAAAGTACAGTAGGCGCCGCTTATTGTGATCAAGGATAATGTCATCAATCAGTTATTGTTATTAGTTTCTTGTAGACCCGACCATTTGTATGCTTAAACATATGAAAGTCTTCGTATATTGTAATCAAAACTTTGGTTATTGTTATAATTTTTTGATAATTTAGGGCCACCAACATAAACACTTATTAAAGCTTAACATTAGAAAAAACCCATAACACTTATATTTCTGTAAATAAATTTCGAGATGTTTTTCAAATCTGTACAGATTACTTAGATTACTTAGATTACTTGTTTGATTCTAGCTTCAAGTGTTTTCTGCAAGTGATAAACATTATGTATGTGCATTCTTTGCGTTATAACCAGAGCCCTGCGTTTGTGGAGATCGCGATAATTCGCGAATGTTAGATATGGCATTTTTTCTTTCAGATGTTCACATTTCAGGTTACCCTGATTGCAAATATATGCTCAGAATTGTCGCGATAATTCGCGAAATCAGCATTTTAGCGCGATATTCGCAATTTTAAACGATGTCCGCGATAATCGCGATTTTCGGCATTCGGCATGTTGCAGTTTGGTGATGTTGAGTAGTTATTTTGTATTTTTCTAGCCTAAGTTGAGATTTAAAAATATAGTCACAATTTTTGTGAAGTAACAAGATGATTTTTGTGTAATATTTTGTCTTTGTGACTTGTACATACTTTTCCTGGACCAGCTGCCGCTAAATCTTACTTTTTTAATAAGTTGACAGCACATTTTTTTGCAGACTAGTTTTTTTTACCGTTTTGTCGAAACAAAATGTAATTTTTGGTTTTCACTTCAATATGTTTAGTTTACCTGTTTCAAACATTGTCTTGGAAGTCTAGTTTTAACCCAACAAAGTCACCTTAATCACGAAAGTTTGGTAAAAACCACTTTTTTAACGCTTTTGTCTTAATTAAATAATTTTGTCGCAAAAATAGAATTTTTGTAATTCACCGCTTATTCATTGCTTTTGGGAAACATAAAAACGAAATTGGGCTTTTTTATTCACCATAAAAGCAGGGCTCTGGTTATAACCAATGCAGCATATTATGATATAACCTCAATTTATCAGGTAAAGCACTTATGTTATGTTTAGTATTTTTTTTAACACTAAAAAATGTATGTAGGGTACTTTTTATGTAATTTCCCTCATATTTTTTAAAAATGTAAATAGAATAAAAGTTTATACGGTACGTATTCATATGTAATTTGTCTTAACATACACGAATTAAAGCAAAAACATGGTAAAATTAATACTGTAGTTTCTTCTTGTTATCATTTAGAACAAAGCATCTGTATTTAATGTGGCATCGTTTATTATTATCAATTCCTCTCAGTCCCAATGTGATCACATTAAGTGGTGCCCATTGTATTGCCAATTTTAAAATAATCTCCTAAATGCTGCACACATTTTAACACCATTCCTTCTCAACTGTGAACGTCAGTGCGAAGCTTTCTTTGGGAGTGTGTTGGTAAATGGTAGAAGCAACTGCTAATCAACTGGGACATTTTCTGCCACAAGCTACAGTCCCAAATAATAAAACAATGTGTGTCCCATAATTAATAATTAATATATTTTGAATAATTTATTATGCAGCTCACTTATCAATATTTATGACTATCATTTAAATTATAATGGTTAAAATAATTTATATATGCATTAATTTATAAATAGTACATAATAATTATCAATTAGATGGATAAAAACAAGGATAGCTTTGATAAATGAGATAGTTTCAAAAGAATTAGCGGTTGGCTTTGTTTTTATCTAAAATTACCAGTGATGTCATCTCTTTTAGAATGATCTTTCTAACATCCATAGAATATGCATTAGTTAACCTTTTTTTTTATTTTGTTCATGATTTTGGTTGGAAAAACAGTAGAGAAAATCAAAACATATTTCTTTGCAGCCAACATTGATAACATTTTATCATATTATTTCTGTTATTTTATAGGTATTGATAATATCTATCAAAAGTGACAGCTGGAGATAGTATGACTTGATGTATTCATATATTAAAATTGTTTTAGTAACTTTGGTAACTAATTTCTACTTTATATAATACTAATTTCTACTTTAAATAATAATTATTATGGAGGTCAATTTGCAGATTTACTGAGGAAAAGATATTAACAAAAGAAAATAAGGAAAATCAAGTTAAAAATCATAAAAAAAGAAAGACATTAAAATCTGAAGTGGCTCCAATTTCCAATTACAAATTGCTTTATCGTCTTTTCTAATTCAAAATTAATTACTTATCTCTTTAAGTCAACCTGTGGAGTACACCTTCCTAACTAGATCTGCACAATTTGTGGACTTAGTCCCTTTTGCTCAAAGACTTACAGGCTTAGAAAATAAAATAAATAAAATTAGAAAACCAAACAAAAAAATAGATAGAAAAATAATTTCCCCTGCAAAAACATGTAGACTCAGTTTATACTAAAAGGAAGCAGTTTCGCCTTGACAGATTCACTGTGGTATTATTCTTTAAGCTGCACCATAGTGGAACTAAGCAAGGTAAGCTTGCCACCTTCTAGGGTAAACAAAGGGTACATCAGCACGCACGCACGCACACACACAAACATACACACACACACACACACACACAAACAGAAACAAATATTTTATCCAAAACAAGAACATTCTGTTTTTATCCTTATACAAATACAAAAACTTCTGACAAAACATTATGGCAGCTCCACTTGTTAGTTGGTGATTCTGATGTTAGTATACATTGAGTAGGTCAAGGATGAACACACATTATCAATTTTCAAAGGGAGCTTACATTTTACAAGGTTTATTACACAAAAATCACTGGTAGCCATGACAAAAAAAGATAGCGTGTAAATTTAGAGTCCTACTTTTCCAAATTCACCTAGTTCAAAGAGCCCTTTAAAATGTTGTGAAACACATACATTATGTTAAATCTACAAAATGATTTTAGAAATAAAAAAAGATCTTGACCAAAAGTTAATAAATCTTTCTTTTAGCTTAAATAAAATAAACAAAAATATAGTAAATATTCTATTACGCTAAAATAATAATACAATTTTATATGTATGACTGGTGCAGTGTATCAATATGGCTGTTATTTTGTGTGCGTCCAAGATTCAAGGAAAATGAATACAGCCTCGAGATTAACATTGTTTAGTTTTATCTCAAAGTCAAACCATAAGACCTGTGGCAAGACTTAAATGCATACCTCGTTAATTTTTACTAATGAAAAATCTATGGGTACCAACAAAATAGTCGTTGTAGAACCCAAAGTTGCACGGAGAAAAGGGTGGAAAAGTCTTTCATGTGAACCAGCGTGTTTAATTCTTCCGTACAACTTTTATTTTATGCTAAGGCCTTATATTTCACAAGTACTCTGATATTTTTTATAAAGTTTTTTTAAAAAACTCTGTGTTCTCCTAGTTTTCCAGGTGCAAAGCAGCCCTGATGAATAGTTTATTGATAGATTTCCCAATGAGAAACTGAGTTTTTCACACACAAAACATCAGGTGATTGGGAGAGGATGGTAATTCCTTGTATTGCTTAGCCATATTAATGTGTGAATGAATCTCACAGCAATGTAGCCAAATTAGAATGGAGTGCAATAATTTAATAAAGAAATAAAATAACTTTAAAATTTTAGTTCTAATACTTACTCTCTGGCACTAGGAACTCAAAAGTTCATTGCCGCACTCCCAAAATTAGGTCATTTATCCTTATCTTGAGCTAGTTATAACCAGTCAACCTCGTTACACTCTATATCTTTCAGGTCCATTCTAGTGCTATCCTCACATCTGTGTCTAGGGGTGGTATGCAAGAATGTATAGTGAATGCTTAGTGGAGCGATAGTGTGTCGAGACCAAACTATAGGTCCACTAAGCATTCATTCTCACATACCGCCCTAGGTCTTCCCAATATTTTAATACTAAGCACTTAAATTATTTGTTTGCTTCCATAGAGTGTTTAAGTAAGCAGCTATGTTCCACTATTCCTAATGGACAACGAGATGTGTGACACTAAAATAAACAAATGAGTAATAATGTGTACATTATTGAATTCTGAACCATCAATCATTTTATTTGTTTGATAATGTGTTCCCAATATCCCCTTCTCTGCGGTGGCTGGAAGCAATGTGTGGCGTCAGACTCACTAAGGTGCGGGCAGCTAGGGTTCATATTTACAACGCAACAAAACATGGACACCCTCACAAACAAAAACAAACAAGGAGCTAGAAGCATTCCCAAAACAAGCAGTTTCTGAAGTCACCTTACCAAATCTAGTTGACTGAACTAGCTTTCCATTTTCTCGGGAAACACCAGAAGAACCTGTGTATTTGAGAAAATACTTCTACCATCAAATAAAACTTAGAGAGGTAAAGTAAAAATAAACAGTTTGCTGTGTCAACACTACATTTACAGTAAAAGCACTCTGAGTGTAAAACCAAACTAAAAATAATGCACATGAATCAACCACTAGTAAAGAAAAACAACATATTCATACAAGATAACAATAAACAATATTAATATATTTTTATAGTGTGTTTCCGTTTTTCTCCTAACTACACAAATATTTTAATACTTGTTGAAATCTTTTTCTATTCTTTTGTAATTTTAAACCCAATGAAATATTTACAATCTTTTTAAATATTTAATAGCTTGAATTTCTACATTAACAGTTTTAAGTGATTATGTAACTTTATTTGAAGACCCTCTTTTTACTGTTGGGGGAGAAAATTATTGTATATTGTATTATATTAAACAATGAGAGGAGGATAGAAGGGCAAGCCCTTTCACACCTACAAGAAAATTGTAGGCCTCAAAGTTCTCAACTAAAACACAACAAAACACATAATTATGTAATTTTCAGGGTACATCAGTCCCCTTCTTCAGCAGAAGAGGGTAAAACACAAGAATGTCTTAGTATACATTTACAAGCCATTAGGAATAACCCATTCATTGTATTTGTAGTAGGACAAAAAATATCAATCATTCTAGTATTTAGCAATTCAAATTAATTATTCGAGTAGAAAACTGCAATATTTTCTAAGAAAAAAAAATCATAACCCACATTTTAACAAAATACTATATATATATATTAACCAGGTCTATAAGTTGTGTGCTGATATAATCGGTCAGTTCAGAAAGTGTACCAACATAAAATACCTCAAATAAATGAAAAAACGATATTTGTCAATCACCAAGTGTGTTGAAAAAACCGGTTCTTTTTAGAGTGTTTGGTTTTGAGTTTATTACAAGATGTCAGTGGTTAATAGTACAGGTGAGGTCCATACAGGGAATTATTAAAATAAAAATAATATACTCTATGGCGTATGCGATATCAAGTTTTACCATTCTTTTGAGTTCAAGGAAGCTTCTCCGTGTTGAGATGAGTTCAAAACTAGCTAAGTAGAAAAGCTAAATTATTCATTAAAAAACATTTATCTTTTAAAAGACAATAGCACTTTTTAAGATGAAAGGAAAATTTATTTTATTACTATAATAGCTTTATATTAATAAAATAATACAATAGTTCGAGCTATAGTAAGAAATAAGAATAATTTTTAAATATACTGATACCTAGAAAATTAAAAACTATTTATGGTTCAATTTCAAAAGAGTATTTTCAAAAATAGTTTTGGGAGTGAGAACTAAGCTTTAAAACCATGCTTCCCTTCCCTTCCCAACTTAGAGATGGTTGTTAATGCCTAGATATATTAAACACTTGTCTACCCTTCCCGCCTGGGGGTTGGTTGTTGTTATTTAGATATAATAAACACTTGTCTTCCCTTCCCGCCTGGGGGTTGGTTGTTGTTATTTAGATATATTAAACACTTGTCTTCCCTTCCCACCTGGGGGTTGGTTGTTATTAACCCTTTTCTTCCCACCTGGAGGTTGGTTGGTTGTTATTTAGATATAATAAACACTTGTCTTGTCTTCCCACCTGGGGGTTGGTTGTTGTTATTTAGATATAATAAACACTTGTCTTCCCTTCCCACCTGGGGGTTGGTTGTTGTTATTTAGATATAATAAACACTTGTCTTCTCTTCCCACCTGGGGGTTGGTTGTTGTTATTTAGATATAATAAACACTTGTCTTGTCTTCCCACCTGGGGGTTGGTTGTTGTTATTTAGATATAATAAACACTTGTCTTCCCTTCCCACCTGGGGGTTGGTTGTTGTTATTTAGATATAATAAACACTTGTCTTGTCTTCCCACCTGGGGGTTGGTTGTTGTTATTTAGATATAATAAACACTTGTCTTCCCTTCCCACCTGGGGGTTGGTTGTTGTTATTTAGATATAATAAACACTTGTCTTGTCTTCCCACCTGGGGGTTGGTTGTTGTTATTTAGATATAATAAACACTTGTCTTCCCTTCCCACCTGGGGGTTGGTTGTTGTTATTTAGATATAATAAACACTTGTCTTGTCTTCCCACCTGGGGGTTGGTTGTTGTTATTTAGATATAATAAACACTTGTCTTCCCTTCCCACCTGGGGGTTGGTTGTTGTTATTTAGATATAATAAACACTTGTCTTGTCTTCCCACCTGGGGGTTGGTTGTTGTTATTTAGATATAATAAACACTTGTCTTCCCTTCCCACCTGGGGGTTGGTTGTTGTTATTTAGATATAATAAACACTTGTCTTGTCTTCCCACCTGGGGGTTGGTTGTTGTTATTTAGATATAATAAACACTTGTCTTCCCTTCCCACCTGGGGGTTGGTTGTTGTTATTTAGATATAATAAACACTTGTCTTGTCTTCCCACCTGGGGGTTGGTTGTTGTTATTTAGATATAATAAACACTTGTCTTCCCTTCCCACCTGGGGGTTGGTTGTTGTTATTTAGATATAATAAACACTTGTCTTGTCTTCCCACCTGGGGGTTGGTTGTTGTTATTTAGATATAATAAACACTTGTCTTCCCTTCCCACCTGGGGGTTGGTTGTTGTTATTTAGATATAATAAACACTTGTCTTGTCTTCCCACCTGGGGGTTGGTTGTTGTTATTTAGATATAATAAACACTTGTCTTCCCTTCCCACCTGGGGGTTGGTTGTTGTTATTTAGATATAATAAACACTTGTCTTGTCTTCCCACCTGGGGGTTGGTTGTTGTTATTTAGATATAATAAACACTTGTCTTCCCTTCCCACCTGGGGGTTGGTTGTTGTTATTTAGATATAATAAACACTTGTCTTGTCTTCCCACCTGGGGGTTGGTTGTTGTTATTTAGATATAATAAACACTTGTCTTCCCTTCCCACCTGGGGGTTGGTTGTTGTTATTTAGATATAATAAACACTTGTCTTGTCTTCCCACCTGGGGGTTGGTTGTTGTTATTTAGATATAATAAACACTTGTCTTCCCTTCCCACCTGGGGGTTGGTTGTTGTTATTTAGATATAATAAACACTTGTCTTGTCTTCCCACCTGGGGGTTGGTTGTTGTTATTTAGATATAATAAACACTTGTCTTCCCTTCCCACCTGGGGGTTGGTTGTTGTTATTTAGATATAATAAACACTTGTCTTGTCTTCTCACCTGGGGGTTGGTTGTTAATGTCTGGATATAAACAACCCCTAAATTCTCTTCCCGCCTGGAGTTCAGCTATTTATTATTCGCAGACCTTTCCACTAACCCAGAGAGAAACAAACATATCCGACCAAATGTATAAATGTCAGGCTCAAGTTCGAATTACAAGTACATTCTGTTAAAAGCTCAGTTGTAAAATTTGACTACATGCGGGTTCCAACTAAATTGTAACCATACAAATCTGACATCTAAATCTACAATTACCCAGGGAATACGATCGCTTCGAAAAACTGAGTATTTGGATATAACCTTAAATGGAGAACTTAAAAAAAAAATGCTAAAATACTTTGATCAAAAGGCTACGCTACCTAACAATATATTTTAAAAATCCAACTAAGGAATAAATAAAAATGACCCACAACAGAAGTATTTAATTAAATAATATTGTAAGTAAGAACAGATAACAGCAAGTGTATGAGTGGGAGGAGAAGAATGCAAGTGATTAACGGAGGAAGAGTGTTGAAGAATAGAGGAAGATGGAGACATTTTACTAAACTGACCCAGCCATAGGCTGGAAATAGTTGATGATGATGATGATGACGAACATAAGATAGAATTGCAGGACCTACAAACTTTTAAAACACACAAAAAAAAAACTTTAAAGTAATTTTCAGGGCATATTAGGCCCCTTCATCATAAGAAAAGGCCTAAATTTGTCTTCTTAATGGTGTAGGCCTCTATTTTCCTTTCAATGTTTATTAAATTAAGAAATAAATAAATTTTTAACCAAATACTAAGTATACACAACTTTTGGAGAGAAATGTCACACAAATACAAGTTCATTAGATATATTCTGATGAAAAGTTTCAAACAAAAACTACAAACAATTCAACTATAGAAAAATGTGATTTTTTCAAAACTTGAAAATAGGAATCAAACTACATTAAACCCACAACACATCAACACTAACACTGAACTGAAAACATTGTTTGAAGCCAACCCCACAATCAATCAAATACTGAACATCAAAAGAATACACTACAAAACACAAGTTTTGAGACTGGTACAGGATGTACTTACCCACTGTAGTGTACCTAACAAATGTTTCCTTGTTCTCGATCATTGCGTCAACAGCCAACTTTTCACAATACTGCGCGGTGATGATTGCGATGGTTGGCTGCTTGGAACTAGTCATGGTCGGCATCTGTTTCACTACCTGCAATATTACAAACAATCACAAACTATCAGAATACAGTAGACATACTTATATCACAAACATGTCAAATGTTTAACGAGGAGCCTCAATGGCTAAATGATTATACAAAAATTAGAATTGATAACAAAATAAGGAAAGAAAAGATAATTAAGTGAAAATTGAGTGAATAAAGCCCACCAAGTGAAAGAGAAAACAATGTGAGATGAATCCAATGTACACATGTGACATCTTCAGTTCTTCTGTCTTATTTAGTGTGTGATCATAATATCAACTATAGAAGCCAGATAAAAAAAAATGTCACATATGTGCATTGGATTCTTCTCACATTTTCTCCTCTTTTGGAGGTGAGTTTTCTTCACTCAATTTTCAATTCATAAATTTATATTTAATTATTTTTAGCAATTTTCATTACAAACATGTAAGAATTTCAAAAGAAATAATAAATTCATTTCCACCTTAAAAATATATTCACATAACTATTTATTACAAGATGACACATACAATGTCCTACACAAGTCGCTTTACTGAAAATGCAAGAGATCCTATTTTATCCTGTATAAATAAAAATGTAATTCACCTGTTATAATAACTGCTTGAAGTGACTGCCATTGTTTTCGATGCACTTAAAACACCTATTTAATACAGATTTACAGATTTTATTACACAATTCTGGTTCAAATAATTCTTGAAATTTAAGTTCTATCACTTCTTTCAAATGGCGCAATACATGGTTTTACAGAAAAAACATTGTTTCTCATTATTCCCCACATGAATAAGTCACAGAGGGTTGAATCCAGAGATTTTGCAGGCCACTCAATTGTTCCTCTTCTACCTATCCACTCGCCGAAGTACTCATTTAAAAAGTCACGGACAGTAAGTGCAAAGTGCGGGGGAGCTCCATCTTGTTACCAGATAATCCTGTCTCTCATGTTTTCAAAAATAGGGCTATTCTCCAATTCGATGATTACTTCATGAAGCATTTCCAGGAAGTTAGCTGCGGTCACTGTTCCAACGAAAAAATAGGGTCCAATTTTTCTTGCATTGAATATCCCCGCTCCAACTGTGGCACGTGGTAAATTTAATTCTTCAGTGATTCCATGTGGATTTTCAGTTGCCCAATAAACACAAATGTGCCTATTAACACGTTCATTCAATTTAAAAGTTGCTTCATCAGTCCACAAAATACGTTTATAGAATTCAGGATCTGCCTCGTTTTGAATTGTGTACTCCTCAGAGAATTGAAGGCCCCTGTCGGGATCGTCTTCATGCAGGGCTTGTTGTAGCATAGGACTGTATAGTTTCATTCTCAAACTTCTTTTAAATTCTTCTAAAACCTCTATCTGATATTCCTGTCCCTCTTGATGCTTTTCCTGACAATCTTTGTGGCGACTTAACAAGAGGTTCTGCCAGAATATGCAGATTTTCAGCTGTACAAATCGACCTAGAACGTCTAGAGCACAGTAAATCGGCTCCTGAACATGTCGGCTCAAACCTCTTACTAAGGTTATAAATTGCTTGGCGAGTTGGAGGTTGAGTATCATGAAAACCTTCTTCAAAGGCTGTTTTTACTATAGAAAAGTCATGATTGTATTGCCATTGTATTGGTTGTGAGGAGTAAATTGGCGAGAACCTTTCTTTCGGCATCAAATATGTCTATGGACCTTTAATTGCAGTGTGAATTGGCACATCCATGGTTATTTATTTTGACCATGGATACTGTGGACACCACAGATGCCTGTGTGAAATGGCCTTTAGAGTTGAAAATAGTTCGGAGTGGACAAAGTGTGTAGGTGTCTGTACTGATTGATGGTGGTCGTTCAGTGTCCACCCATTATGGAGGATTGCAAGTGCTTATTCGAAGCAAAGCTCTGGATTCACTGTGGACTCAATGCATCATTCACAGAGAAGCACTTGCACCAAAGACTCTGAGTCTCCCACTGAATATGGTCTTAGAATGTGTGGTGAGTGTGGTAAACTTTATAAAAACTCTACCAATGAAAGCAAGGTTTACCAAAAAATTGTGTGGGCACATGGGAGCCGAATACACATATTTGTTGTACCATTGCCCCTCGCAATGGCTCTCTCTTGGCAATGTATTGTCTCGTACATTTGAATTACGGCAGGAAATGTACACTTTTCTTGAAGAGGAAAAACACGAGTTTCCCAAACACTTCGTGGAAACAGATTTTTTTGGTAAAACTAGCATCCTTACGTAATATCTATGAAAAGTTAAATGTGTTGAATCTCTCCTTGCTGAGAGGCAACATGCACATTTTGAAATTAGCCGAGAATATTTCAGCTTTCAGAAAAAAACTACAGCTATTGAGAAGCAAAATGAATGAAAACGGTGGAAAGATTGTTTCCCCTTGTTACAACAGTGTGTGATTTCATAACATAAAAAATGTTTTTGAAGAGCAGCTATCACAGCTTATCAACTAGTTTGAAAAATACTTTCAAGAAGATGATATCGATAAGTTCGCATGGATTCAAGACCCATTCAGGACCAAAACTAAATCTGAATTCACTTCTGTAGAAAAAGAAAATCTTATTGAGCTGTCTTGAGACAATAAATGGAAGACAAAATTCGACAGCATGGAACTGATTTTTGGATAGCAGTAAAAAAAATATCCACTGCTAAGTGGTAAAGCTCAGTGAATCTTAATTACATTTGCAATATCATATTTGTAGAAAGCTGGGTTTTCGGCGGTCGCTGTAATAAAAAGCAAGTATCGTTCTAAAATCAACATGGAACAGGAAATGAGAGTGGCTGTGTCTAGTTTGATTCAAAAATCTAAGAAAATGTGCAGTGAACAACAGGCTTCCTGTCCCACTAATTAATATGTGTTTAATTAAATGATTTGATTGTTCAAAATATGTACTTATTTAATACATTTTACATAAATAGTTTGTGAATTTGAAATAAATGCAAATGTTATATGTTCTGACTTTGGGCGCAGTGAAACAATCCTGATACACTAAGGGCGCCGTGAATCAAAAAGGTTTGGGAACCATTGCCTTAATTTGTCTGTAAATATCATGAGCCAACAGTTACCTGAATGTTGGTGGCTATCATAAATGGACAATTAATTACCTGAATGTCGATGTCTAACTATCGATGTCTAACTATCATGAGTGAACAATTACCTGAATGTATATGTCTAGCTATCGTGAGTGAACAATAACCTGAAGGGTGACCTGGTGGTCTAGGGGTAAGTTGTCAGACTTCTGTGCTGAGGGTCCGGGGATCAATCCTCGGTCCCGGTACAGATTTATCTGATTGCCAAACCCTTCCTTCACCTCTGACAAGATGTGTATTAGTCACAACTTGTGAATGTGAGGAATGCCAGGCCTCCACCGTGGTTCGGATCCCACATTAAACTGTAGGTCCTCCATTTCATCTCTCAATCACCCTACCATTACACATTAGCGTAAGTGCGTATAACCCGAACGGGTAGTAA
>CABFWB010003006.1:10555-31905 GCA_902151455.1 Timema bartmani | reverse complement strand
TAATAATAATAATAATAATAATAATAATAATAATAATAATAATAATAATAATAACCTGAATGTAGATGTCTAACTATCATGAGGGAACAATTACCTGAATGTCGATGTCTAACTATTGTGAGTGAACAATTACCTGAATGTAGATGTCTAACTATCATGAGTGAACAATTAGCTGAATGTAGATGTCGAACTATCGTGAGTGAACAATTACCTGAATGTAGATGTCTAACTATTGTGAGTGAACCTTTACCTGAATGTCGGTGTCTCCCTGGCCCACACGAGTAAACGCCCCATGCTCCAGAGATTTTACCAGTCCTTTTTCTTGTAGCTGAGCAAGATGAAGGGCTACCTCATCTTCAGCCCAACCATTTTCCCGGGCCATGTCCACCACCGTGATAGGGTTGGGGTATGCTGATTCTAGCAGCTCCAACACCTTTTCTTCTGTAAGTGGTACCACTTTTCCTAGAGAGCTCTCATCCGCAGACACTAGAACAAGTGTATTATTATGGATAAGCCAGTCCAATTATATATCTTTTCACCTTTTAAGCAAAACTGCATCTAAGCTGATACAAATGGGCTTGTGTTGTCATATAAACCATTTAAACAAAATAATAAGTTGTCTCTCCTCGCCTTAAGGCCAAATTTTAAGCTGCAGGCATTGTAAAAGACATCCTTCTGTTATCATAGTTATAATAACGAAACATCTCTTATTTGAAGACACTGGAACACAAAGGCTTCTGATTTCTTGATTTCACTAACAGAGCAAAATAATACAATATTTCACTAAAAAACAAATGTAAGATTTATTTTAAATTATTATTTACATACTGGAAAGCTTTTTTTAAAGGTATACCTTTATTGATCAATTTAATGATGTATTTTAATGTGCAACTCCTTCTACTAAAATATTATAATTAATAAAATCCCTCAGAGGCTATTGTAACAAATATGCTAAACAATGTTATTTTTAAACTAATGGTTTTAATATTTTGCCTTGGACAGTTACTTGGAATTCTTTTTCCAAAACATAATGACCCTCAAATATAAAAAAAGAATATGGTTCATCATGTTTCACATTGTTTTACTTTCTGGGCGATTCACATATTTACTCTAAAAGGATAGCGATGAGGAAGGTGGATTTTTAAAGAAAATCTACCATATAGCCATGAAAAGTGTGGAAAACCCATTTAGGAGAAAATAAACAGCTCGGGACACCTGGCTAAGATTCAAACTATGACCTCCCCCTCACTGGAAGGCCAGATGAGGTTAACAAGTCCATGACGCGGGTCATATTTTGGTAATTTGTCTTGGTAAAAATATTAAGAGACAAAATAATGTCTAGACAACTAATAATCTAAAAGCATGTTCATCCCTCAATTGTTCTGTCAAAGTGATCACAGGGCAATGAATAAACTCTTAATAGATATTCTATTTTACAAAATAAAGTATATATAAGTTCAAGCTAAGACTTCAAACCATGTTTTCTAAAAATAAATGCAAAGCAAGTGTTTTAAGCTTCAAACAACTCTTCTCAGAATACAAACTACGTATTTTATCGGTTAGAAATTTAATTAGGCTATTAGAAAAAGATATAATACATTGCATTCCCTATTTAAGTTGGATAAAACAGCATTCTCAACGTTATATAACACATTTTATGACCTTTATGGAAATGACCACTTAAGAAAAATTAGATATTATGATTTACAGTGTTTATTAGGCTTGATTTTCATAAACACACTAATTATTTCAAAATAAAAAAGAGAGCCTAAATCATGATTATGAGGGAGCCATTAATTTAGAAGCTGAAATTGAATAAACTGTCTGTGGTAGTGGAAACTATTTTAAAAAATGGATCTTTATGTCTGTTAGTGTTTTAGCTTAACAATTTCTACTTTAATGGATATTATAATTATGTTAAGAATTATAAACTAGCCCAACCTAACTAAGCCTAACCTTTCATTCCGAAATAATTAAGGGTTTGGACCAAACTTGTTCTTAACTTATCCATTTGATGGACCGGGCAAAGACTGGTCCAGTCCATGAATTGAGCAACATAACCACTACCCAATTCATGAACCAAATGAGTTTTGGCCCAGTCTGTGAAGTGAAAACTTGAAAATGCCAGTTCACGGGATCGGCAGAATATTTGCCCAATTTGTGAAACGGCCAATTTCCCTTTTGGGGTGCAACATATATATATATATATATATGTGTGTGTGTGTGTGTGTTTGCTGGGCCGATCAGGCCGATCATCGATGCCGATTATTTGTTAGTTTTAAATTTGATACTGTCCATTAAAAGTTTGTTTTAATCAAGTCTAAATTAAGCTTTAAAGTTGTTTAAAATATAGTTTATTTTATTGTTAGGACAACTGGTTCTGTCATTTAAAACAATCATAATTATAAATAACAAAATTTGGCTTCACATTTATAGTTACATTTTTATAGGCTTTCTGTAATTCTTTGTCTAATTGAAAACCTGCTCGAGATTATAGAAAAAAGCTATTGTTAAACGTTATTGTTACATCCAAATTAACTTTATACATGATTCATTCAATGTTGGCGAAATTTAAATCGTTATTTAAAAATATCAGCAACTTGATCTTGTTTAGCTGGAATGAGCTTCTTTTTGTATAACTGACCAATCCAGCTGCGCTGAAGAGTCTGTGATGCCAATGAGCAAGTGGGCGAGATAAGGTACAGTATTTGCTCGCCATTTGTTTTAAGTTTTAATGAAAACACAAAATAGAAGTTGTGCTTACATTCGAGGGAATAAATTATATTAATTTTTTTTGTTTCCAAATTGGTATTTTATGTTTATGACTTTAGAATTTAAAATATATATTATATCCACACATTTAGAATATTCAGCATAAATGATCGGTGATTCAAGTGCCGATCATCAGATCCACCAATTGTGCCATTGTCAGTCGATGATAGGATTGATAATCGGCATCGGCCCAACTCTTATATATATATATATATATATATGTGTGTGTGTATGTGTATGTGTGTGTGTGTGCGCGCGCACATGTGCATTCATCATGTCTAGAGACAAAGAACCAGGAAAGAATATTAGTAGTACTCCTGTTTTAGAGAACCATGAATTATGAAAAAATTGTGACAGAGGTATTTACTAGAATAGACCGAGGATTAAAAAAGTACATAAATAAATCCCAGTGATGACCATCAGATCTAAAAACAAAGTTTCCTTAATAATTTACAAAATAGTAATGATAATAAAAGTTTTGTTCTTGCAAACAATCTATGGATGTGAAATGTAATATGTAGGTCTAAATCCAATTTCCCTTGTATGGCCACTTCCATTAGTTTAAATCTCAACTACTACACAGCAAGTGTTAACTACATGGGTTAGGCTTGCAAAGTGACAAAGCCAGGCCCAAACCTGAGTCAGCACGATAGCGAGTCCCTAAGGTAATCAGCACTGCATCCAATCGCGCTATAGAAACCCAACAAAATACATTAGCATTTAATGAACACATCAGTGGAACATGTATAGTCACAAAAGTTCATACTATACTTCACTAGAAAGCCACTTATCTGAATAATGATGATCTGAAATTTAACTTTATCTCTAATATCATTAAACTATTTTTTGAATGTATGACTATTAACTGAATAGCTCTGATTAAAATCATGATCTACAAAATACAGTACAGGTGCACTTTTTCTGTCTTTGTAACAAAAAATAATTTCTTATTTTTAATATCAATATCATATGAATACTTTTGTTAATTTCACAATATATTGAAAATATTCAATTATTTTACACCCCTTACAGGAAAAATTCCAAAAATCACAGAGTATCCAGAATTTTTACTATCCATATTGGAAATTATTTCATAAAATTTGGATAGACAAGTTTCTAGTGTTTGAGTTTTTATCACCTTGTTATATAACGTAAATAACCACTATTCCTTTAGATAAATAAGAAAATAAATACATATGGAGGTTGATAAAAATATGGAAAATATGTTATACAGAATTAGAGATTCAAAATAATTTGGCTTGGGGTACAAAAGAGTAAACTTTTGTTTAGGTGTAGTATTTTAGAGGTCATTTCCCTACTTTTGAACATAATAGTTCTTGAAAACAAAGTCAAATAACATGTTAGAGGAGGATTCCCTTCCCAGAGAACTTGAAAAATGATGAAATATGTTACTATCATTAAATGTTTGGTTATTTTAATTAAGTGCTTTTCCTTCACAAAGTTGAATGGCACTTTAGTGCATGCCCGAAAGAACAGGGCTATGCATGATTAATGATTTCTATATTTTCCTTGATTATGTTAGGCTTATGAGACATTTGTTTCTTATTACTAATATAAATATGTTCATTTTTCAATTTTTTCACCCACTTTTATAGGATAGGTGCACAACCAAACACTGCACTACACAGAACGCTGCGAGGAGCTGGGACAATGTAGACTATATAAGAAAGAATGAACGCAATCTACGAGTAAGTGTCTGACATCGGTCCAGGTCACATCACACTGGAATATTATGCTTTTTTTAATTGAAAAATGACACATATACAAAATAATCGAACCTGGGACCTTTGGCTTAGCACACCAGTGCTCTAACCACTGAGCTATTTAGCAGTGTACAGGGTCATTCTTCACTTATATTTTGAGGCAGAGTCTGTGACGGACTTGCGGAAATCGTCAGCTACATATGAGTGATTGATTAACATCACGAGTTATTGTATAATTCAGCCATCTTCTGCTTGGTAGTTGGCTTTATGTTGCCAAATGTAGAATTACAATTATATGAATGCACATAGATTAAATACCCATGCAATTATAGTTGTTAGTTTCGGTTATAGCCACATCTAGATATGTTCTTTAAATTTAAAAATGACACCTGGCCAGAAGAATCAAAATTGGGATCCATGGCTTAGTATGCCTTCAAGCACCGAGCTGGCATACTAAGCCAAAGGTTCCGGGTTCGATTCCCGTGTCCAGGTATCATTTTTCAATTTAAAGAATGTGATATTTAGATGCAGCTACAACCATAACGAACAAATAAAATAGCTTAGATAGTCAATCCATCATGAAACTATATTTCAAATTATTTTGACACAGCTACTTTTGTTTTAATTATCTGTGTATGATGGGATAATATTAATACCCAAAAACCACACCAAGGAATTCACCAAACAAATGAGTACATGCAGCTCTTGACATACAGGATGATTAGATCCCCAATAATATCACTATATTATATTTATAGCTCCTGTGCCTAGTTACGTATGCATAGTGACAGTGTTGGACCTATTTTTATTTTTGGAACAAGCCGTTACAACAGAAGTCTACCTGTAAATATTCAGTGAGTTTGTAAATCAGTTAACAGACAATAAACTAATAACAAGATGGTACATGTCACACCTGAAATGTCACCATGAGAGAAAGTAAAAGTTTTTTTTTTTTTCTGCTTGGTAGTTGGCTTTATGTTGCCAAATGTAGAATTACAATTATATGAATGCACATAGATTAAATACCCATGCAATTATAGTTGTTAGTTTCGGTTATAGCCACATCTAGATATGTTCTTTAAATTTAAAAATGACACCTGGCCAGAAGAATCAAAATTGGGATCCATGGCTTAGTATGCCTTCAAGCACCGAGCTGGCATACTAAGCCAAAGGTTCCGGGTTCGATTCCCGTGTCCAGGTATCATTTTTCAATTTAAAGAATGTGATATTTAGATGCAGCTACAACCATAACGAACAAATAAAATAGCTTAGATAGTCAATCCATCATGAAACTATATTTCAAATTATTTTGACACAGCTACTTTTGTTTTAATTATCTGTGTATGATGGGATAATATTAATACCCAAAAACCACACCAAGGAATTCACCAAACAAATGAGTACATGCAGCTCTTGACATACAGGATGATTAGATCCCCAATAATATCACTATATTATATTTATAGCTCCTGTGCCTAGTTACGTATGCATAGTGACAGTGTTGGACCTATTTTTATTTTTGGAACAAGCCGTTACAACAGAAGTCTACCTGTAAATATTCAGTGAGTTTGTAAATCAGTTAACAGACAATAAACTAATAACAAGATGGTACATGTCACACCTGAAATGTCACCATGAGAGAAAGTAAAAGTTTTTTTTTTTGAGAGTGAGTAATCTAAAAAAAATCTTTGGTGTTAAGATTCCCATATATGACATCACCTGACTTCTTTCTGTGGGGGTTATTGATGGAAAGAGAGTGCAGGACCAAACCCTGCACAATCACAGTCCTCCAAGAAGCTAAGCGCCAAGAGATTGAAGACATTACTGAGGACACTTCCTGTTTCACATGGTTCAGGGTATGTGTCTATACATTTTCATGACAAGCTTTGAATAAATAGAGATTATAGTGACAAAAGTTTGGGTGTTCTAGTGAGTGAATCACTCTGTATAATGAGTTTCACCCAAATTTAATTAATTTAATAATACTTTTTAATCATCTAGAATGATAAAAGTAAAACAAGTAATTGTTTAACAAATGTATTTTCAAAGAAAATTAATCAGGCTCTCGAGACAAACACCAAACTTTTGAGACACCGCAATGAGGAATTTAAAATGAAGTTAATTCTATTTATCGTGAAATATAGCACCATGTGGAGCCAAGTGAGGTAAGTTTGATATCTTTCAAGGTATGCGGAGTGTACATTCTACCTAGCAAAGTTCAGACAGACGCTCTAGAAGATAGGTTTGACACTATAGGCAGTGGTCAGGAGCCCACTATCGATAAAAGAAGCTACAAATAAGATATATCAGCCTTTTCCAGAATTTCTGAGTTGCAGACTGGTTTTTTAAGTCAATATTTTCTTTTAGCCCACAACATTTGTATGATGATTTATATACATAATAAACTATTCAAAAATATTTATGTATGGATATTTACATAGCCAAAAATATTTCCGTAAATTATAGATGGTTATTACAAATGATTCATTGGATTTTAAAATCCTATACTACAAAACTATTAGTTGCAGTCGTATGACATAGTCACATAACAAAAAAGCACATCTCAAGTTTTAAAATCTGCGCTTGCAGACTTTCTTGTGACCGACCAGGTGGCAGCACAAGCTCAGTTTGCAAAATGGCAGCTATGCAGCAGAAACCTTGTTATTACCATCACGTCACTTTTCACCATACTAAATTTCATTCCACACTTTTTTATCTCCTCATTCCATTCCTGCAACTGTTCCTGTACTTCCTCTTCATTTTCCCCCCATACTGTAATGTCAACTGCAAACATCGCTGCTTTCATTTTCTCCTCTCCCAGTTTCCCTGCCACTCTATTCAGGGTCATTTCCATCACTAATACAAATAGTGATGGTGAGAGGGTACTTCCCTGGTTGACTCCATGTTTCAATTGGAACCACTCTGTCCACCCTCTCTCTGTCTTTATATAACTCACATTATTATCCTTACTCTCCTAGACACTCCTCTTTCTACTCCAGCCTCCTCCATTGCTTTCCATACTTCCATACTAAATTTCATTCCACACTTTTTTATCTCCTCATTCCATTCCTGCAACTGTTCCTGTACTTCCTCTTCATTTTCCCCCCATACTGTAATGTCAACTGCAAACATCGCTGCTTTCATTTTCTCCTCTCCCAGTTTCCCTGCCACTCTATTCAGGGTCATTTCCATCACTAATACAAATAGTGATGGTGAGAGGGTACTTCCCTGGTTGACTCCATGTTTCAATTGGAACCACTCTGTCCACCCTCTCTCTGTCTTTATATAACTCACATTATTATCCTTACTCTCCTAGACACTCCTCTTTCTACTCCAGCCTCCTCCATTGCTTTCCATACTGGTTTACGTGTTTAGGTATAAAATTAATGTGTTTTTAAATCAAGTATTCAAATTCCCTGATTTTTTGTTAATTTTAAATCCATTACATTTATAGGTTTTTCCTGCTTCCCCTGCCTGTAGCCACCACGTTATACTAATGGGATAGGGATGAACAAAGTAGAATCTGGAGAAAGTTTGCACAGCATTTGTGTGAAGGAAAAGTGAGAAACAACACACCCGCTCGGGTCCAAACCCCATCCCCTCATCATAAGAAAATATGACGAGACGAGACTGGTAATCTTGGTCCTCATGATCACCACTGTGAGTTGATTAATTTTTGTTTTGCTCTTTCTTACCAATCACACAAATATCTAAACTAAAATAAAGTATGTTTTCCTTCTTTAAAGCTTTCTGAAATTTTTTAGTATTCAAAATATTTAGAAAACTTTTACTTTCTCACTACTTTACAGGTAGAGGAAGTATTGTGATCATCAAAAAAATTGAACTCGACATTTTGATGACTTTCAACGTTTCATGACCCCATTGAATCCAAAAAAGTCCTTTTTTTCATTTCCGTCTGTCTGTAACTCGGTAGATCCTAAACTATTTTACCGATCGGGCTAAACATTGGTATCTAGGGTTTTCATAGGTTTGCCCCAAGGAGTTTTTAGAATTGGATATCTTACCCTAAAATTAAGGAAACTAGTTTCCTTAAAGGCAAAAGGAGAAAAAATCTATTTTATCAAAATCAGCTATAACGATTTTGATTAAGTTTAATTTCCAAGCATTGATCAAGATTACAAACAAAATGCCTACTCTCAATTTTTCGTCAAAATGATTTTAAAGGGTTCCGGTCTGATGCGTAAATTCTAATGTTTTTTATATCTTTGGGGAACTCTTAGATATATAAACGCACTTATCATCGCAAATATGTATGTCTTTTTATAGTAAAAATCTTTTATTTTAAACATTTTTATAAAACCAATAGTTTTCAAGCTATACACAAATACAGCATGTGTATTTATTACATTTTCGAACACTAAAGGTAAAGTATTGTGACTGTAAAAAAAATCTAACCCGAGCTGCTGATGGATGTTCGCGTTTCACCCCAAGAACCATAAAAAATTGTTTTGGCAATGCCGTCTGTCTGTGTGCCTTAACCCTAAAATCAACAGTACTTTAGTAAAGGGCAAAAAGAGAAAAAGATCAATTTTTTTCAAAATCAGTTCTTAACGATTTTGATTAAAATTCGTATCTAGGCATTGATTCAGATTATAAATAAAATGGCTATTTTAATTTACCCATGATAATTAATTTTAGGGTATTTTACAGAAGCAGGCATGTTCATATCTCTGCAACTATTTGAGATACTAAATAACTTATCATTGCAAAATTGTAGTACTATTTAAATAAAAAAACTTTTATTTGATATTTAATCTTTATAAAACCAATAGTTTCAAAGATATTGGCAAATATATTAATACAATTTTGTGAGCTTTAATTGTACAGATATACTACTTAAATTTTAGTGTAATAATTCTTTAATGCCATAGAGTAAGTAGAGTCTGTTCAGCGTAGAAGTTGTTTTCTGAAAGGCCTTTTTCTTACCAGAAATCTATTATATGGTAGGGTATTGGTATGAAAAAAGACCTTTCAGAGAGTAATTCCTACCGTGAATGGAGTTTAAATAATAAAGTCTCTTAAAAAGTTTATGTTCTTTTTCCTTTAACCTCTTAATGGAAATATTTGTACAGCAATAGCTATCCCTATCATTTTTGACTCAATAGTCAATATTTACCTTTTTTAATGGTCTAAATTTATAAATAAGAAATTTAATATCAATGCAATAACCATAAAATGTGCAACCTGTAATAAAATGTTGAGAATTTTAATACGAAGTGTCGACCCTTGTGGACCAAATATATATCTTTTTTTTTCTTCCGAATATACTAATGAGAGGACTTTAATTCTTTAAAAATAAAATTATAAAATTTAAAACTGAGAGTAAAAAAATGTTTTACAAAAGTATAACACAATTTTTGCTCAGGTTTGCAGTGTATATTATCTCGTTTCATATATATTACGAGTTTTGAGTAAATATCTCCATTTTTAAACAATGAAGTTAGTAAGTCCGTGCGGAGTTCTGTACATTTAAAAAAAATCTGGATGACTTCTCTCATTTTACATCTATTCACAACAAATCATATCACTATAAAACAGTGTAAACTATTATTTACAGCTCCCACCTGAACAATTGTGTCACAACTCCCAACTTAACTGGTCTTTTAGCAACATTTCAGGTAAAGATCACTAAGATATAACCGAGCCCTCTCCCTTCTGTCCTCCCGTATTCAGTTAGCCTTACTTAACGGGTCTCTACCAAGAATAGAAGGGAGCTAAAATGACTTATCTCCAGTGCAATACTAAACTATCAATATATGAACATAGTTTTGTTTTGTTTTCTGTTTAGTCAATTAATTAACATGCAAACCAAATGGTAATCAAACCAATGGAAGCAGAAGCTATTTGCGCTGATGCAACTAATGTTTGAAAATTAGATTTTTATTATTTTGAAGCTCAAACTCGTAAATTGGTTTCTATCTGAGTGTTTATATAGTCATTCTGAAATTTAATTTAAATTTGGATTTTGTAAACAGTACCAGGACATTGTTACCTTAAATACACAAAAATGTTTTGACATCATTTATGATAGTTGAGATAAGAGTAGAATAGGATTAACCTTTTGAATAAATGGGTGCGATGTGGGTTGCATGTCGCCTCGTCAACTGTAAATCCCGTTCCTATGGGGTTCCTGATACATAATTTACCGTTGTCAATTGGAGGAAAATATTTCTTTAAGCTTGATTCCAGTCCTTAAATGTGTTATATAATAGTAGTAGAAACTTCATCTGGGATATTATTCTCATCATATTCATTTTGTAACTCTTAAATTTGAAAAAGACTTGTAATTTCATTTTTTAAAACGATGGGGTCGCTAATGAAGTTTTTTTAATTGATGCTTCCACATTTTTGTATGCCTTAAAAGTTTGTATACATCTTGTACGTTTAAATTTGAGTCATTTAAAAAAAAAATTAAAAACATTGCAAAAGTAGACCACCTTCATTAACTAACTAAAA
This sequence comes from Timema bartmani, assembly GCA_902151455.1. Lineage (NCBI taxonomy): Eukaryota > Metazoa > Arthropoda > Insecta > Phasmatodea > Timematidae > Timema > Timema bartmani. Next base: position 20,932 of record CABFWB010003006.1, on the reverse strand, counting down.
TCTGGAGATGTTTTTAATAGCCTTTCAACTGTCATAAAACATTGCCCTAAAGCAACTCTCACTCATTCCACTGCTATGCAGATCTACAGCAATGTTTTTAAAGGAGTAGTGAGTACCATGTATAATACATTCACAACCTCAGTTTACTTGGATGACAGACTAGAAATAATCCCTAATATATCCCTATCACTTTGGATAACTGTAATGAAAATGTAGGGTAATGTATGAATGTGATAGTTAACTACAGTATTTAGGCCAATATTATTTATATATTTATTTGAGATCGGGCACAAAGCTTATTTATCATTTTATTCCACTTAAACAAATTATTATTCAAAGCACTTTCACAAAAGTTCTAACTAACATAGCTTCAAAATGGTGACTAGTGAATTTAAACCATGTGACTGAACATGACAGAAACAAGATCATTACAATGATGCACCCACACAGTGGATAAAAGTATTTTATTCAGTTAAATATTTTGAAAGACGATAAAATATTCATAAAATAATTTATTATATATAAAATAAGACAAGTATTTTCTCTTTTCCAAGTAAATACGATGCCTGTATTAAAAGGTATTGATGAGTGCACTATATTACACATCATAGATAACATTCCAGAATGGAGAGTAAGTATTTTTAATCATGTTTAAAATAGTGTTTTGAGTTGGATAAAAAGGAATTATTAAAAGTAAAGAAATAATGTAAGAAAACTTAAGTTTCCGTTATTTTAAATGTAAAATATAACATGCAATTAAAAAACTTAACATCTATAACAAACAGCGATCTTTTACATGTGGTGGCAGCCCAAAACCTAAATATATGATTTTTGAACTGTCCGGGTAAAATCCTATCATGAACATACTCTACTACTCTACTTGGTCATCTTTTTCTTCTCTAATCTTCACTTTCTTGTTGTGACATTCTAATTTCAGTTGGGAGTGAAGTGGTAGTTTAATAGTTCACAATAGTCAGTGTTCTAGTAAACCACTCGTATCTCTGCCATCAGGGTTTTATTATAACATGGTGGGGGGTGTGGGATCAATAAATTATTGTTAAAGGGAAGATTTACAAACTTATGTAGACCAATAGACAGAAATGGAGATGGAGATGGCACACACACGTGCACACACCCGCGCACACACACACACACACATATATATATGGACTGGTGTGTTGTTCACTATTAATTTTGGTATGTTCTTCTGCCGTGCTCCAAGATGTCTAGGTGTGTAGTGCCCGCGCCTAACTCCTATGCAACTTGTAGTACACGCATGCTTGAACAGCTTTGTTCCTTCAGTACAAATGAGGGTAGATTTTCTCCAAAAAAAATTATCTTCCTCATCCGCACTCCATTAGCATAATTAATGTACTCGAGATATTATATAAATCCCAAAGAATGTTGGTTAGTAGCCAGTCAGAGAGATTCCACAAATTGTTGGACAGTAGACAGTATGAGAGATATTCCACAAAATGTTGGATAGTAGACAGTCAGAGAGATTCCACAAAATGTTGGACAGTAGACAGTCAGAAAGATTCCACAAAATGTTGGACAGTAGACAGTCAGAAAGATTCCACAAAATGTTGGACAGTAGACAGTCAGAGAGATTATACAAAATGTTGGACAGTAGACAGTCAGAGAGATTATACAAAATGTTGGACAGTAGACAGTCAGAGAGATTCCACAAAATGTTGGATAGTAGACAGTCAGAGAGATTCCACAAAATGTAGGATAGTAGACAGTAAGAGAGATTCCACAAAATGTAGGATAGTAGACAGTAAGAGAGATTCCACAAAATGTTGGATAGTAGACAGTCAGAGAGATTATACAAAATGTTGGATAGTAGACAGTCAGAGAGATTCCAAAAAATGTTGGATAGTAGACAGTCAGAGAGATTCCACAAAATGTTGGATAGTATCCAGTCAGAGAGATTCCACAAAATGTTGGATAGTAGCCAGCCTGAGAGATTCCACAAAATGTTGGATAGTAGAGTCTGAGAGAGATTCCACAAAATGTTGGATAGTAGACAGTATGAGAGAGATTCCACAAAAGGTTGGATAGTAGACAGTATGAGAGAGATTCCACAAAATGTTGGATAGTTGTTAGTTTGAGAGAAATTCCACAGAATGTTAAGACAAAATTTCCTAAGGAAGTTATTAAAACTGTTCACCTTCTTTCAAAACTTACCCAGTAACATCTCCAGGCCTCAATAGAAGGTTAAAAAGCAACAACGCTCATGTGATTCAATAGGACCGTTTGTATGCCTGCATACCTTCCATTAGGTATCGCCAATTCACACAACACTTGCACATTTTTAACAGCTGAAACGTTACTAGAAATAGTTGCTTACACATCCAAATAACAGACATATTTTGCTCCTTTTACCAGTGAAGTGAGCCTACATCACCCGTCATTTATGACAATAATTGTGAAGGTAGATGAATACAAAATCGTTTTAAGTGACTTTTAAACTAATACAAAAGCCCAAAAAGTCACCACAAAAAGACTATAAGTAGGTTTACTTTCCCACTCTAATTAAATAATGTTTATCACTTTAGATAAATTTAGTGTCAGCCATTTTAAACGGCAATAGTGAGATTGTTCATTTTTGTAGTTTATGTATTAAATACTCACAGGGCCTGTTGGGAGGTGTTTCAACTTCATCCAATTGGGTCAAGGTCACTTCCACTTTCTTTAGACTTGAATAACCATGTTGGAGCAGTTTCATTACTTTCTTAATGAAACCTACATAATCTGAAACAAAATTAACAACAAATTAGTTAATGTTCAACAATATTGACCTTAAGTTTATTTAATCATGATCAATAATTATATTTTAAGACCATGTTCAATAAAGTTGAATAAATGTTATAAAGTACATTTATTAAATTTGGGGTTTGTGTTCACTAATTTGACTCTACTTTCAACTTAAATGTATTCATCAATGTTACCTTAAAATGAAATTAATAATATGTTCCAGGTTTGTGTTCAGTAAAGTTCAATATAATGGGATGGATAGAATAATGTGTTTACTATTTCAAAGTGAACTTAGCACCTCTAAATCCCTCATTTTGAAACTTGTGAGAAAACATGCTAGCGAGAATCTTGCAAGTGACGATCTGGCAAACTGCAAGCTGAATCAAAAGAGAGCTAATTTTGAAATCATCCTCTGAGTTAGAGTGGTGTTGTGTCACTAGCAACCGAGTTTTCAATTCGACAACACTAGAAAACCAATGACCTTCCAAAGGATTATGACCGAATGACCTTCCAAAGGATTATGACCTGTGGGATACAAATGCACCGCTGTACGAAATAAGTAAACGAAAGTAAGCGATAGTGTATTGAGGCAACCATGTAAAACTGTTCGGCTTTATTAGGAAACCATCCTCCATTTGTTTGCAAATAAGATTGTCTAAAAATTTGCACAAATTACCAGTTTATTAATTATAATGTGATTTTTTTTACATCCATTACTATTTCCTGTCTGTGGCCCGGGTCAGTTTTTTTTTATTCAAGCAATATATTTTCCCCTATAGGCTTGCTAGACCTGTCGTAGCTTCATATGCCTTGCCTTATAATCCAATTTAAGACTAGGACAGGCACAATCATCCAATTCCCACCGTTAATTTTTCAATGTGAAAGGGTAACCCCATATTTCATCAATAATAAATTTTTCGGCCATGCCGGGAATCGATTCTGGGACCCTTAGCTGAGTAGGCAAACACGCTACTGGTTGAACTAAGGTGTCATATAATTATAATATGTGTATAAATAATATAAACAATATATGTGCTCAGTTGAAAAAATGTTGATCCCATTTAATAGTTATTTTAGCTCATTTGGTAGTGTGCTTATCTGTAGTGCCAGAGATCAATAGATCAATCCCCACTCGATTTTAGTTTTTTTAATTTTATCAGAGTAAAAAAATTACCTGTCAATTCAAATTTAGTATAAATATAGTCTTATTTTATTGTCACAACAATTCTTAAAACATAAATATGGTAGGTTGGCCTAAAGGTTTTTACCATCTAGGGCTCTGCGAGTACTCGTATTCTGAGCTTCGAGCCGAGCTCATCGCTTAAGCTCGAGATCGAAATCGAAAGTTTTGTAGGCTCGTCATTTTTGAGCTTCACTCGTATAGCATAATCAATTTTTAAAACGCAATAGTAAACATAGTCTATTTAATTGAGATGATATCAGCATTTACACTTATAAATCATTCGGTTACTTAACAAATTGTTGACCCGCCTCGATGGCGTAGTTAGCTAACGCGCTAGTTGTGTTGAGCTCGACTGCTGAGGACGAGGAGATCGAGGTTCTAATCTCGATCAGGTGAACTGGGGGTGGTTTTTCTTAAATGGTTTTCCACTTCCCTTCACGCAAATGTGGGTTCACTTCCCTTATATTCTACCTTCCCAATTCCTTACCCATTAGTGTAAATAGTACTTAAGCGTATAACCCGAACGGGTAGTAAGACGCGGTGCTAAATAAAATTTTAAAAAAAATTTGTTAAAAATTAATTTCAATGTTCACATTAATAGCTTAATAGAGATTAAAAACCACTTTCTACCGGTAAATTTATTCAATACTGTCGTCGTTCTTTTTGAATTATACTTTATTGAAGTTGTTTACTTGTATTGCCATGACAAAGCAATGAAAATAAAAATAGCTGAGAAGATTCCTTTCTAAAATAATAATTTATGTTAAATTAAAAATGTAATATCAAGACTATATTATTATATTAAGTGTTTTCAAACTTAAGATATTTAAAACTCGTATTAATATGTTTAGCTACAAACTTAGCTCCAGTTTAGTTATGCTTTAGCTATAGAATTATGTTGGTTAGCCTGTTTAAAATCAATATTGATATTATTTATTGCAATACATATTTTACCAAGCTTACCATATTTATATTAAAAAAGCATTTACTATTTCATATTGTTTGATAGAAATATTATTTGAGTCACATTATTTTTAATTTTAAAGTATCAGGATCAACTTTTATAAGAATTAAAAATTGAATTGAAGTAAATTTCTCAGTAAAATAATGTCTAACGAGAACCGTACAACGCACATGTGTAACTGCGCATAGAGGAATGTAAATGGAACAGAAGATGTGATCATGCACAATTACACTAAGGAATAATAAATGAAATATGAAACACTTCAAATTTCTAATTGTTTATGAATCTTACATTTTCTTATAGGGTAAATTAAGTTACTGAAGCATATTTTGGGGAAATATTAGCTTATTAAAAGGTCGTTTTATTAACTTTTTATCAAGACAGTGTAGAAACACTGTACAATAATGTAAAGTGATAGTGAAGGAAGCCAATCTGAAAGGATAGTTAGGTTAGGCCTAGATATAAACAAACAAACTTCTCTATTCATGTCTTCTTCAACTTTTACACTTCTCACTTCTTCAAACTTCCACAGTTGCATATTGTTTTGAATTTTCAGAAATATTTATTTTTCATATGAAGAGACATTAATGAAAAGGTAATATTCACAAAAATTCAAACTAATGTGCAACTGTGGAAGTTGTGAAGTAGTAGGAAGTGTGAAAGTTTAAGAAGAACTGAAGAGAGACTTGTGTTTGTTTCTATCTAGGCATAACCTAACTAGTGACTCATTTCAAAATTAGGGATCCAGATACAAGTTCAGAGCTATTTCTATAATAATTGTAATAAGCCATAAAAAATGCTATAAAATGTACACTTCACAAATTATTTTGTTTCTTAATGTTATTTTATTATAAGAGAGAGAAGAAATTTTATAAACTTTCAGAACAAAGCATGTAATTATTATTTTCGTGTTTTCAGTAGTGTGTGAACTTGTGACCCTAACGATGACCCGGCGGTCTAGAGGTAAGGTGTCAGACTTCTGTGCTGGGTGTCTGGGGCTCAATCTTCGGTCCTGGCTCAGATTTATCTGATTGCCAAACCCTTCCTTCACCTCTGACAAGATGTGTATTAATCACAACTTGTGAATGTGAGGAATGCCAGGCCTCTACCGTGGTTCGGATTCCACGTTAAACTGTAGGTCCTCCATTTCATCTCACAATCACCCTACTATTACATATTAGCGTAAGTGCATACAACACAAATGGGTAGTAAGAAATGGTGCTAATAATAATAGTGACCCTAACTAGACAACTCTTGCTAAGCCTCACCTCGCGGGAATTCCTGGGGGCTGACCAGCTCCTTGAAGAACTCCTGGGCCACAGAAGCTTGGTCACTCTCCGACAGGTTAGTGATGAACCAGAACTGTAGTGTTCGGCTCTCTTGGGTGTGTTTACCAGTCTGCCCGCTCACAAGGAACACTCGAAACTCCAGGGAGAGCTGAGCTGGGCTGTTGTCTCCATCTGACACAAACAATATTACATCACTATGGACCAAATGGCAACAATATATAGCCTTCATTCTTATACAGTTTAAAAGAATAAGATTTGTCAGGATAATAAGAAGCAGCATTCTGTTATAAAATGACGATAAGAGGTAGGAAGCATTTCAAGAAAATTAATAAATTATTGATGTTATAACAGTTTACCTTCTATATCTTTATCCCTTTCGCTACTATAACCGTTTATAAACGTTCGTGGTACTCTGCATTGCTCATGTTATTAACTTTTATAAGCTTTTCAAATTTCATTCACCAGCACTAAATACGTTTACAAACCTGCGGTTCTTTAACTTTCTGTACTGCTAGCGCCATCTATTGTCATTACTTTGGAACTATTATGAGTTATGTACTGCGTTGCTCGTCGAACTGATAGATCAATATTTATCCCTTATTAGTGATCACACAGTTGTTTACTATGAAATGTATTTTCGGTCGTGTTATCTTTGTGTTCTTTCAGTTATTTTTATAATAAGCAAAAAATTACTGCAGTTCAAAGATTTTCCTAACTCAGCACAAGCATGTACACAGGATATTTCCTAATTCAGCAGCAAAAGGGTTAAACTACACATATAAGTTTACTTTTTTATTCTAAAAATATAGTATAACTTGTAGCATGACAAATTGTCTAAATATGTGAACTTAGGTTGAGAGAGATCAACATAGCAATATGATACGGTATTTTTTGCCAATGTAATAGTATTACACATTGTCCTTTATCTAGACTATTTTAATATCTAAGCCTTTCCCACCGACACTATGATCTATCTATAAATCTAGTGTGTAAATATCAATTTTATTGGCGGACTACAGTTCACAAATAAACAATATTTCATTAATCTATTACACATTTAAAACGGTGCAACAATTTTCAAAAGTTTGTATAAAGCCTGTGATGTTATATATCACTCATCACCATTATAAGGATTTAAACCCTGATCTTCCTGTCATTGGCAATTCAGAATATTTCTAGAGTAGCACCTTAGACTTTGTGGCCACCAGAGAGTAAATTTGACTAAATATTTGAATACATTTTATATAATACTGGCATGAAGTACCTGGCTTTGCCCGGGATAAATAGTTTACCATGGTAAGAGAGTTGAAAGTTTAAAAAAAAGAGCAAAATTGATAAAATTAAATCCAATTTAATTAAAAAGAGGTATGTAATAAGGAAAAATAGGATTAAAAGGGTAAAAAGAGAAAAGGGAAAAAATAGTAAAAAGTACAAAAAGTAAATCTAATTAAAATAAAATGGGTATAAAAGTTAAAAGGGGTAAAAAGCACACAAAAAAGTAGTGTTCTATATAAGTTTCATCAATTTCGAGCTTGATGATAATGTTTGCCCTATTTTCCAAAAAAAACTCTTTACGCTTTGACATCTTGATGTTTAGTGATCAAATATTTTTAACTAAACTGAGTAAAAAGGTCTTTTTTTGAATTTCATATATCCGATCAAAGAAAGAGATTGGTGAAAACGATTACTAAATGGCTACAGGCTGTCATTCACGGTCCTGTAACTCTTGTTGTATTAATACAACTCAGAGGACTGTCTTCCTTTACTTGCCGCAGGAAAGTTATTAAAACTTAAGCCAGGTTAATGGAATGCAGTGACTGTCCAAGCTTAGCCCCGCATTCCTCTTCCACATTACAAACGTTCAGTCATGATTTGTGCAACTAAATCAAGAACTTGGGTAGAGAATCGGTGTCTTCAAGTTTAAACAGCCAAAAAGCAAAGTTTTTAAAATAATAATTAATAATAATAATACTTAGCACCATGTTTTACTATCCGTTTAACGCTTAAGTACTAATTACACTAATGAGTTAGGAATTGGGAAAGTTGAATATAGAGGAAGTGAGCCCACATTTGCGTGAAGGGAAAGTGATAAACCATTTAGGAACCCGCCCCCCAACCCCAGTTCCTCCAAATGAGACTCGAGCCTCGATCTCCTCGTCCTCGGCAGTCTAGCTCAACACGAAACTAGCGTGTTAGCTAACTATGCCACCGTGGGGGTTATGTTTTTTTAAAGATTATGATGTTAGAATCACAGTTCTTATTGAAAGTTTCAAATTTTGTGTTCAATAGAACCAAATTTGAGGGTTTGTTAAGAATAAAATTTCTAACATTGATTGATGGATGTGGGTTGCAACCAATGAATTAGGTTCGCTGTATCCTAATATTCACTAAAACCAGAGTTGATTGTATATATATAGTGGGTTAAATTAATTTTATTATTGAAAAATAAAAATATTTCTTCCAATATTAAGGGTGGGTTCATACAAAAATCATATGAGTAGGGATACTATATTTGGATCCACCAATTGGTTTGGGTGAAACAAAAGAAAGGGAAAAGAAAGATTGTGAGAGGGAAAATAAGGTTTTGTAATTCATTGCAAATTATTAAATAAGAGTTTCTATCTAATTTTAGTCTACTACCGAGGAAATTAATTATTCATAAATAAGAAGAAAAGTATTAAGTTGTTTTTCGGTCGAGAGAGTCAAACTGGAACCGAAATCAACAGCTTTTTTTAAGGAACCAGAAATGTGTTTCCACTCACCCTCAGAACACAATTTGACGGGCCTGATTTCTTTAGACTAAAATGCTAAATTAACAGTCTGGGGGTTTGGATGTGATAAGGATTGTCTAAGAAGTCACAAAGAGCAAGCTCATTGATATAAAGATAACAATTTTATTTTAACATTCAGTTGCTTTAAATTAATATAAGATGAAACTATAAAAAGTGGTAAAAACAATAGTTGATCATGGTTAGGATTGCTGACGCTACATAAACCAAGAATGTTCACTGTCTATAAAACAACAAAATGAAAAGCCACTTTGTTACCTTGTGTAACTTCCTTATTGATGACAATTCCTCTATGATCTCCCCCTGCTACATGCACTTTGTCACTTCCAGGATTAGTGTTGTTGACAACCGCCCGGCGTTCAATCGCCAACGTGGTGGACGTGGCAGTCTTCCGCTTGGGCGTCATCACAATATGATCTGTGTATTAACAATACAAAAGGGTTTATGAGTGAGACAGAACATAATTACGTAGAGTTTGTTATCACTCTTCCAGAATGTGTCAAAGTATTAAGTTATATTTATAATAGTCGCAAAGATAAAAGTTTTTAAATATATTCTAGAATATTAGCTAAATTATTATTTTAACCAAGTTACTGAGTGGTTTCAACTTAAAATAAAAATATTAACAATAGTATACAAAGTCCCATCTTAACAATAGTATTGAAAGGGTTGAGGTTTTTTCAAGCACGGCGTCATATTACTTGTTTGGGTTATATGCTTATGTACTAATTATACTAGTGGTTTTAAGAACGAGAAAGGTTACATTTAAAGAAAGTGTACCCCTATTTGCATGGAGGGAGTGTGGAAAATAATTTTGAAAAAAACAAACACTCAGTACACTCTACCTCGATCTCTCCACCATCGGCAGTCTAGTCTACTGCGAGAGTAGCGCCTTATACCAATAGGTCATCAAAGCGGGTTTTGTATTATTATTATTGTTAATAATGATTTTCATTTTTTTTATGCTTGCACGAACCTTTGAGATTTCAAATCAAAATCAAAATTATGAACCTTAATATTGAAGGATTCTAATTCAAAATTTAAAATCTCAATAAATTCAGATTCAGATTCGATGGGCTTAGCTCAAAATTCAAATCTATAGCTATTCATACTTAACTAACAAATTAATATAATCAGAGCAGAAATCAGTTGCGTGTTAGAGTGAGGAGCTAAATCTAAATTAAGTTCTAGGTTTTAGAGGAATAATGTGAGAGACAATAATTGTTTGTGACAGTGAATATCTTGTACTAGGCTATGATTAAAAAGATGTTGTGATATTTATTTGATTTTTCACTTTTTGAGATTAGTGCTATTTACCATATCAGGGTTCGTACAGTATTTGTAAAAAAATTCTCCCTGACTTTTCCCTGACTTTCCCTGACTATTTTCCCA
>CABFWB010003005.1:42616-90645 GCA_902151455.1 Timema bartmani | reverse complement strand
TAACACCTCAATGACAGAGATACAAGTGCTCTCCCCCACCATGCGCTGATAACACCTCAATGACAGAGATACAAGTGCTCCATTTAAAAGAAATGACTGCAATGGATGCCTAAATTAACCCAACATTTTTTCTGACTCTGACCAGAGGAAAAAGAGAGGATGCCAAAGAAAATGATGGAAATTAAGTATGTAGGAAAGAGATCACAAGCGAGGCCAAGAAAGAGATGGAAGGAGCAGATAACAAAAAGTGTGCAAGTGAGAGGATAAGAATGGAAGCAATTAAAGGATGAAGAATGGTAGAAGCGTAGAGGAAGATGGAGGCATTTTACTAAACTGACCTGGCCACAGGCTGGAAACAGTTGATGATGATTAGAGGATTTTACTTACAGAATCATTAGGAGAAGAGGATGACTATGCACAAAGTTTAAATAAAACCTTTGTTAATAATTATGAACAAGCGTGCGACTAAGTGCAAAATCACCCGCAATGTGGGCCGTGCAAGAGAGTTCACTAGGCACAGGCTCATGAATATATATTCATGATTGATAGGCAGTAAGCCAAAGGAACAAAACTACAATTCCTGTTAGATTGCCATTTTGACAAATTCCTACAAACTCACCAACAGATAGCGTCTCAAAGGATGTTTGTTTCAAGACAAGTTTGTGTTTTACTTTGTTCTGATAGATTAGGTCTGCTCCAGCTTTTTTAACCTACCATTCCTTGACAGTGCCCCCGTTTCTTGCCCGCGTTGTTCCACTGGATCTGATTCTCTCTGATTTCTCTCGCTTCCATGATCATTTGGCACAAAATGTTTGGCTGTTTCGCATTTCCTGGACAGAAAGAATGCATTTGAGCAACACCAATTGGGATTAAGTCTTAAATTGTTCCTATAACTGTACAGTGAAAGCTGCAAGTATTCTTGTAAGATATTCAACCTTTGAAATTGATGAGGATTGAAATACTAACAAAAAATTCAAATTTATAACACTATTTATGAACGGGAGAAGGTACATGAAAGAGGCATAAGAAGAGATAATCAAGATTTTGATTCCCTCAGACCTTTATCAAAATATTTTGGTTTATTTCTATATAATTTTAAAAACTAAAATAAATTGTGAGTGTTGTTGTTGAGGCAGACATCTCCACCTATAGATGAGCAGTTCTTCAGCTATAAAAACGTGGTCGAGCAGTTCCTCTCACCTATAAAGAGATGGATGAGCATCACTTCTCATCTGTAAAGATGTGAGTGAACAGTTACTCTTACCTGTAAAGAGGTGAGCAAGCAGGTCCTCTCACTTCTAAAGATGTCCGGGCGAGCATTTTCTCACCTATAAAGACGTGGGCGAGCAGCTCCGATGCAGATGCCCGGTCCTTGGGGTTCTTGACCAAACAGCAACTGACAAAGTCGATGAACTCTGGTGACCATTTGTCTGGCTGTCTGAATGAAGGGGGTGGCTTGGTGGGGATCATGAAGATGGCCCTCATGGGGTGGATGTCTCCGTACGGGGGCTTTCCTTCAGCCATCTCCAGGGCCGTGATTCCTTCAGTTAAACATAGGCAGGGATTGAGAGTCTTGGATCTAGCACATAGACAGGGATTGAGAGTCTTGGATCTAGCACATAGACAGTGATTGTAAGTCTTAGACCCAGCCCCTAGAACAGGGATCGGCCACCTTTTAAGCATGAAGGGCTATTTTTCAAAATATGTTTTACTCTAGGGGCGCCAAGAAAAATGTTTATTTTTATATTTGAATGTTCACCTTTTATTTATGTATTTATTAGTGGCAAGTTGAAAATATACAAATTTAAATGTGATAAACAAAACATAAACTATAATATTACCATTCTTCAGATTTAAATATTTGAGCCTCAAATTTTGAGGCATGTTACAAAGTGGGCCTATTGTTAAAACATGTTTATGAAAATATTAATACAATAATAAATTGAGGACTAGTGATGAAAAGATAACAAAGAAGTTTAATTTCAAATAATAGGTATTCAACAACAATTGTTATTTATCAAACAAAACTATTTAATAAAAAATATACAAAATTAAAAATATAAGGAGGGCGCAAACAATCTGTCAAAATGGCGCCCGCGGTAGCTGCGTTGCCGACCCCTGCCTTAGACAGTGATTGTAAGTTTTAACTATAACAACTAGACAGTGATTGTCAGCCTTAGATATAGTACATATACAGTTATTGTCAGTCTTAGATCTAGCACGTAGATAGTGGTTGTCAGTCTTAGAGCTAGCACATAGACAATGATTGTCAGTCTTAGAGCTAGCACATAGACAGTGATTGTCAGTCTTAGAGCTAGCACTTAGACAATGATTGTCAGTCTTAGAGCTAGAACGTAGATGGTGATTGTCAGTCTTAGAGCTAGAACGTAGACAGTGATTATCAGTCTTAGATCTAGCACTTAGACAGTGATTGTCAGTCTTAGAGCTAGCAACTAAACAGTGATTGTCAGTCCTAGATCTAGCACTTAGACAGTGATTGTCAGTCTTAGGGGAAGGCAGAGCGGGGTAAGGAGGCACGCACCAACTAAGAGTAACGGGAACTTACCTAGGCTCCAAATGTCCACAGCACAGTCATATCCAATCTCCTGGATCACCTCCGGTGCCATCCAAAATGGTGTTCCGATCATCGTGTTTCTCTGTGCCATTGTATCCTGGATAAAATACAAAAACGAGTTTAAAAACTACAAACAAATGAATATGATTAATAGTCCATGGACAAATATATGCCCAACCTTTATCAGGTCAGCGTTACCAACTCCCAACTTCCTTGTAGGTATTACCAGACCAAAGTTCCTGTCCATGTCTCCAAATAAAAGGGTGTTGTTTGTACCGTCAGTTGTCCCGCTACCCCGAAGTCTGCAAGCTTGGCGTGGCCCTCCATGTTGAGCAGGATGTTCCCAGCTTTGATATCCCGGTGTATTTTTCTACGCAGATGAAGGTACTCCAAGCCCTTAAGGGCGTCACATAGTATTGTAGCGATCTCGTCCTCTGTCAGGGTTTTCTTACACAATCGCATAATATCAGACACTGAGCCCGCTCCGCAATACTCCATCACAATCTGTACAGAAATTAAGAGATTCCATTACAATATGTACAGACATTCACAATACTCCAACACAATCTGTAAAGACATCCACAATACTCCAACACAATATGTACTCACATTCATAATACTCCAACACAATCTGTACAAACATTCGCTACTGTTTTAAAACACGCTTGTATCCTAATCATTCCTACCTCAGAAATTAAGTCCTTTATTAATGGTCTTAGTGTTAACTATATCAATTAAAAAGCCACACTAGCATCCAATATACACAAATATAATATTAGTTTATAAAATACAATTTTTGTGAGCTAACCCTGTTATATTTTAATCTAGCGTACGCCCATTTTTAGTTTGTGAGTTTTATTCAGTTGACATATATTCAATAATAAAATAAAGTAGATGAGAATGTTGACATAGTCCCATATCTTGGACTGAGCACAGAAACCAGACTAACCCAAAGATCTGTGTTTTTGAAATAACTGCCATAGTACTTGACTATCCAGGGACTGTCGCACTGCTGCATGATGGATATCTCCTTGATTATCTCCTGAAGATCAGAGTCAACTGGCACTTGCTTGATGGCCAGCACTTGGCCAGACTCTTTGTGAAGAGCCTTGAATACACTGCCATACGAGCTGCAACACATAGGACTGGTGATAACTGAGGACTTCTCGCTAGAGATAAACATTTTCCGGGAAATTTTCTTCAGTGGTGGCTTGTGGTGGAGGGGTTAAATTGTAGATGTGACACCTAGAGCCTATAATACTTAAAATTATAGTGTGTTAAGAGACGAGTGGGTTATAAGAAGGGGGTATGGGGTAGGTATATAGGAAGCGTGGTGCATAAGAGGGGAGACAAATGTCGGGCCAACCTTAAAATTATTTTAGTTAACTTATTGATGATAAAAAAATTGAAGTTTGATTTATGAACATAACGAGTATACAAAGACTCGCATTCATTTGTTTATTTACTACTGTCGCGACCGTGAACTGTCAGGATAGCTTGCGGCAGGGATACGGTTGCAGGTAAGGTAATTTTGTGGGTTTGAAATAATATGTAGGTTTAAGAATTTTGGTTTAATAGTAGTTACTAAAAGATAATACAAAATGTAATGTTAGTCATAAGATAAAGAAATAAAGAGACTGAACACCAGCGATCGTAGAATGGCTGGCTGGTCTGATATAGTACAGCGTCAGACAGCATGACCGCCTGTGATATTGATGGAATTGTGCCGGCCCCATTGCCAAAAAGTAAAGGTATTCTATACCACGCTGTGGACCCCTTTCTGGCCAACTAGTTCAATTATTGCTATGAAATGTTAGTGCCGTCCTGTAACCTTTCCAGTATGTTACTGAATGCATGCTAAGCCAGCAATTTTAGCGTGTGCGTCCACTCAAGTTATGTAAATCAAAACAAACATTCAAACATTGATCAGAGGTTACAACACTACTTTTTTTTTAGCACTGCATCTTACTACCCATTCGAGTTATACGCTTATGCACTAATTACGCTAATCTGTTAGGGATAAGAAAGGTTGATTTTTAGCGGAATTACACTTGCCTTTTGCGTGAAGTGAGAATGGAAAACCATTTAGAAAAAACACCCTCAGTGCACCAAACCGATATCAAAAACCAATTTCCCTGTCATCGGCTGTCTTGTCCATTGCAAGAGTAGCTCTTTAGACCGTGTGGCCACTGAAGCTCATTTGATGATGTTTCTGGTGTTAACGCCCACAGGAGAAATTAATCTTAAGTATAAACACTGGCATTTGGGATATCTATAGTTTGATTACATTAGTTTCATTTAATCAGTTGAAGTTAATTATTTTATAGAAATAATAGTTGAAAATTTTCTGGAAAAAATATAAGGAAAATTTTCTGTCTCAAATCTCTACTTCTGACACAGCTGACTGGTGGCAGCCCTGGATCTTAGGACTGGTGACAAGTGGTGATTTGTGACACATCAATGGGTAATAGGATTAGTGACTTCCGACACTGCTCTGCATCATAGTACTGGTGACAACTGTTGACTTACTGACACAGCTCTGGCTCATAAGACTTGACACAGCCCTGGACTCATCAACACTTTTAATACTATCACAAAAATAGTTTTCATCTTTAAAATAAATTATTTCTTAGGTAAATTCTGAATAGTTAAACACAAAATATAAGTTTAAGTTCATCAATTGATTTTTAATTGTTTTCTCTACTGCTTATTGGCCATAGGTGCATTAAATTATTCAACGGTAACTTATTGTTGAATGATGTGGAGAGTGAATTTTAGTACTTTCTTAAGTTATTTCCTGAATAGGAATGTAAAAAACCCCTGAACTTGTTTGAATGTAATGATAGCTCACCCTTCTCCCAGCTTGCAGATGATATCAAACACCTCCTCAGGTTGTCTGGTCAAACTCTCTTCAGACAACTTCTTGAGTTCACTGGAAAATAAAATAGTGTCAGTCAAAGAAACCCCTTATTTAACACCTGAAACTAACTGAGAGGGGTAAGGAAATACACCTGCATTATTATAGAGAGAGTGTTAAAAAACCAAAGTGAGAACACCATGTGATATCTGTTCTGAAAAATATTCCAAGGGTAACCTAAATTCACATAACATTGAGACTCCCAAAGTTTCGTTGAATTCTTGAATTTCTTTGTTTGAAAAGTTAAAATAATGTTTTCGTTCTAAAACAGGAATCAGTGTTTTTACTCTCGACAGCCAGTGAGTTCCAGTTACACGACAAAACTTTTTATTCACCAAGTTTCTCAAATCTACCATTTTTGACTTGTATTTTGTCTTTTCTTACTTTGATTGATAATAAATATAATTGGCAGCAGGGATTATCATTTAGATTAAGTTTCTATATCTGGGATTGTTCAGATGCAAGCGTTCATGCCACCCTCCATATATTTTAACAGTTTCAATCACTAAACTCCTATCTAGATTTGGAAAGAGTGAAATGAGTATTATTATCTGCAAGAGTTTCTTCTGTTCTGCGCAACCAATGATATCTAGAATTACTGGAAATAAGGGCTAGGCAGACTCGGGACGACGCCGTGCTGCCGATGCTGTACAAGAAATAGATTCATTATCTAGGCCCTAAACAAATATTTGATAACATGATGGGACAGAGGAGGGGAGCAACATGATGGGAAATAGGAGGGGAGCAACATGATGGAACAGAGGAGGGGAGCAACATGATGGGAAATAGGAGGGGAGCAACATGATGGGAGAGAGTAGGGGAGCAACATGATGGGAAATAGGAGGGGAGCAACATGATGGGACAGAGGAGGGGAGCAACATGATGGGAGATAGGAGGGGAGCAACATGATGTGAGAGAGGAGGGAGCAACATGATGGGACAGAGGAGGGAGCAACATGATGGGACAGAGGAGGGTGATATAGGAAGGGGTTCCACAATGAAAGTTTGCCTTGGGTAGAATATAGCAAGTTAATAAACATTAAATTATGATTAAAGATATAACTTATAATTGTTTCAGTTTCAGTTCTTGTCAAGTGAAGCATAAGTCAGCTTTCACATGGGATGAAACAGACACATAGCACATGAAGCATTCAACATGACACATGTACCATCACCGATTGAACACATGGTTGTAAGTAGTACCTTTCCGACCGGTAGGAGCATGACACATTGCTGCACGTTCAATGTCATAATTTAGTAGACTGGTTGGTTCACTGTTCCTTGTTTGACATGCAGCAAGCGTTTAGTTGTTGCTGATTTGGCCAGTCTGTGCGAAAATGTTTGACAATTCAGTACAACTTGCGGGACGACCAATAATTTCACATTGATTTTGTGTGCAGTGCTGAAAGATATCCTTTTATGTTTACACTTGGAAGGATTATTCTAATATATATGTTATGGAGAAAATGTGGGAGGAAATAGCAAGAGCCCATCAGGATATTTTGCTTTAATCACTAAGAGCTATTACATTTTGAATAACTGGGTGAAGTTAAAAATGTTGTTTCTTCTTTTGCCTTATGACAATTGCTATTAGCAACAGATACTCTTCATCAGATAACATCATTATAACTGGATTCTTCCATGTGCCATGTGATTATGTACCATTCTATCTGAACGTCTGTGTCGCATGTCTCATGCACCCTCCGGTGTGAAAGCTGCCTAATATATACTAACCTTATATAGCCTATAAAGGAGAAGTTGAGCTATGGGAGTAAGGCTCCTTTATTATAATATTTTACAGCTTCAGAAACTAAGAGTGGATATAGAATTAATTAGTTTTGGTTTTGGTCAAGCAGGAAACAAAATATGGAAACTGAAAATAAGTTAATAGGCTACTTATTTTTACTTATTAACTTATATTAGTTAAGTTAGATGACTTGAAAGAAAGAAGAACATTCTGGGAGCTGAAGGAGGAGGCAAAGGACAGGGTGCATTGGAGGTCTAAGTTTCACTGATAAAAGGAATGAACCTGTCATAAGACAGAACACCTAATAATAGTAATAATAATTAGTTAGGTAAGATATAGACATGACGGAAAAACTTACAAATCTGTAAGAGCTGTTTCTTTGTCGTTGTTGTACCGAGGTATGGCATCGTCTGCCTCTAGACTCGCCATAGTTCTGCCGAGGGGTGGTACTAAACAAACATTCAATATTCCAATTAAAGTGGTACTCGGTCAGAATATCTCCAAAATTTATATCGAGGTGTTATTAATTGTGCAACAGATGGTTGCTGTCAAAGTAAACACAATTTTCCATCTCCCTGGATTTCCTGACATGGTTAGATAATCACTCATTGAGACAGGACTTATTGGTTAGAGTCACCCCTCCCTCGTCGACCTGCAACATGACAGTCCTACCTTTCTACCTACTTATGACCGAGACTCAGCCTTATTGACTGTAGCACAATATCTCCTGCCTTGTGTGTTCCTGTAAGGCCCCATCTACAGACTCTGTACTTGTAGGTCCATAAGAAATCAATACCACAGTATCATCTGATTGCTTTACCTACAGAGTCCTGATCCGTAAGCCGCTACTCCGTGGAAGTTCGTCAACTTTAACTTTCTAAGGAGCAGTTTATACAAACTACCAGAGTACTACTACAGAGTAAATATGTGCCTGTGCATTGAAATAAAAGCACCAATGGCAGCAAAAGAATTTGTTGCTAGTTATAAGCTTGATAGCTATTTCAAATTGTGTTATATATAGAGGCCTATTTATTGTAAGTGTACTAGGCCTACACCCTAAACCTACATTTCAAGCATATCCTTGAGGTTTTCTCAAAAAAGTTGTTTTAGTTTTTTATTGATCAACTGATTGCTTGGCGGTTGCTTCTTGTTGTTAACTATTTTCTTTCGAAGAGTTTTATTGGACAGACTTTGACTATATCATTGGTTGGCGCAATCACGTGATCAAGAACACGGACTGTGTATACGCAAATGTAATTTTTAAGACCACGGACCTTCAGATACCGAGTCTGTTGAAGGGGCTTAGAAAGATTCCAACCTTAACTCATCTTTGGCAACTTATGGTACAAAAGCCTACCACTTTATTCGAAATCTGTTCTACCTCTGTGGCATAGTTAGCTAATTCGCTAGTTTCGTGTTAAGCTAAACTGCCGAGGACAGGGAGATCGAGGTTCGATTCTCGCTCGGGTGAAATGAGTATTTTGCTAAATGGTTCTCCGCTCTCCCTTCACGCAAATGCAGGTTTACTTCCTCTATATTCAGCCTTTCCAATTCCTAACCCATTAGAGTAGTTAGTACTTTAGCATAGGGCCTATAACCCAACCGGGTAGTAAGACGCGGTGCTAAGTATTTGTTTTTTGTTCTACCTTTGCACTTTGTTTTATCTTGGGTTGTTAACCTTAAAAAAGGGATCCCATAGTTAATTAGGCCTAGGTACTTATCTAATAGCGATTTAAAACTTGTCAGTGTACGTCAAAACTTTTATTAATATGATAGCTTGAAACATATATACATATATTCTCTTCTCTATATTTATCCTTAGTGTGAGTGACAACTGCTTTTACCTCTCTTACGTCCTTGGTAAGAACTCAACCCTCAAATTAATTTCATTGTATACAGTTTGTTTCCTACTTTATTATGGCAAATTTACTCAAAACATACATAGCAAACCTGATTAAATTAATTAAGTAAAGAAAAACTAGCAATTACTAAATAAAAGTGACTCAAGCTTAAAATACTAAGCAGAAAATAAAAAAATAAAGATCACTATAACTTTAACATTATTATTGTCTTCAAAAGTCAAAATAATCACTGTTGACAAAGCTATAAAGATATATCTATTTCTAAATAAAATGAAATGTCCCTTTAAAAAAGGAATATACAATTATACATCTATGTTTTTTACTTCTGAGTCAATGTTCAGCATCGGTGGTGAACGCACGTGTTTCGCTTGAATTTCATACACCGCACCGTGACGTTTGATTGTGTTTTTACATACGGTGGATTCAGGAGGCGATTGTGATGTTGGTTCGGCTATGAAGAAACAAAATTCTCAAACTAGTGCCATAAGTTCAAAATTGGCTCATTCACAGTCTAATATCCAAATTACGAAGGAAGCGAGATCTAGTGTGGGGCGTGTTACTGTCAAAACTACTGGACAGGCTTCAATCAATGTTCCCAAAGTAGAGAATGCCAAGTAGAGTCAAATTAGGAAAGTTGTTTCAGATAAAAATAAGGCAGTCGAGCTGTGTTTTATGTATTCTAGTCTGGGGCCGTACAGAACAACAATGTCAAATTCATCGGAATTAAATATTCAGAATCTTCATCCAATGAAAATAGGAAAGGGCTTATTTTTCAATTATAAAAGTGTGGCAAGTATTACTCTAACAGGGAAAAATCAAATTACTGTGGAATTGTTATGTGTGAAGGAAACTTAATACTCTGATGGCAGATAAGGAACTGCGCGATCTTTTGAAGGTTTCAGTTGACAGGGTGGATCAATATGAGAATCGGATTGGAGTCATTCATAATTTTTTTTTATTCGATAATTAAATTACATGAAAATTGAAATTTTACATAAGTTTAAATTTTAAAAGCTTAAAAAGACATTATGGATATTTTATCATGAAATAAAGTTAAAAAAATTTTAAAAAAATATTTTTTTTTAGCAAAATACACAAAAATTATGTTTTTGGATGAGTTTATTTAGGAAGAGGTGGAGAGCAGGGGTGCACTCGTAAATTTTCCAGTACCAAAACGTTTGATTTTGTACTATACCAGACAGCAAGAATATAGTCCACAGACACCATTGATCTCTACAATAGTATAACTGGATGGACATACACATACACATTGCCAATCATCAAAACGCGACGCTCAATGTTATCGTCTGCTACATTGTTGGGGGTGGGGGTGGGGCAGATTTAACGGTTTCTTTCAATGTTCTTATGCAAAAACATGTCACTGATGAGTAAAAGTGTTATTGTTTGAAAATAGTGACGTATTATATCACACTTTCCTGAAGAAACATTTACATTAAATGATAGACAATTCAATTTTACAGGTAATACTGTAAAAATACGAATAAAATCTTTAATCTAAGAGCATGATTGTTTTAAGTTATATTCTGGCAAGATGTTAACCTACGCGTGTACATTTCCTTGGAAGTCAAGAGTGTTGGGTTACCATCCTGCTAAGAGTAGCACAGTGGCGCAGGAACGGGGGGGGGGTTACGGGGGGTAAATCCCCCCCCCAAATTGAGGGGGGTAAAAAGTATCATTTTTACCCACCCAAAATATTATAGCTTAACTTTTAGATAAAGTAAAGATCTTGTTGAGGCAAGATAAAAAGTTCACACTAAGATAACATAACAAAAATAAAATGTACTTGGAGCATACACTGTTTGGAAACTTTGATAGTGATACCAGCTACATCAGCTACTGAAGAAAGAAGTTTTTCAATGCTTGTACGAAAAAAACTATTTTCGCTGCACGATAGGGCAACGTAGACTAAATCACCTGTGTCTGCTGAATGCATACCCTGAGAGGCTCAACAAATTGGAAAATTGCAAAATTAGTTAGTGGTCTTATAGCTAGTAACGAATATAGGGCAAAGATGTATGGAAACATACTTTAATTTTCGGTGTTTCATAATTTTTAGCTAAGCCACATCAGATATAATTTTGTATAATTTGTTTTGTGTATATTAATTATTAATTAATTATTAATTAATAATTCTAATGTTTGGCATGACTAAAATAAATAAGAAAAATGCACAATGAGACCGTTATATACAGGTATCCCTCGTTATAAGCGATCTCACTATTGGCGTTTTCGCTATAACGCAATTAAAAAATAATAAAAATAACGCAGTAATTCCACAGTCACCCTGTGCGGTGGTGACGTCACCTTGTACACGAACATTCCAGTGAGGACAAAGATCTTTATTGTACAGTTTGGTGTTAGGGGGGTGGTATTTGACAACATTGGAGATTCATGGGCAGGAGTTAAACAGTCCTGTATGAAGGTAGTTTGGAAAAATATTTGGCCTGCAGTTTATGATTCTCATGATTTTGATCCAAAACACGAGCTTTCCAATTCAAGACATGACATGGTTGATATAGCCAGATGTTGGATTTGAGGACGTATACCAGGCAAATATGGAGGAATAGCTCCAATCCCACTCAATATAACTCACCAATGAAGATCTTCTAGAAATGGAGAACGGCATAAAGGATGTCGAGGAAGAGCCTTATGTTGTCGAGCTTATCAAACATCTTCAACAAAACAAATTGCTGAATTTTGTTAACACATTGACAATGTAATTAGAATCATTGAAGAGAATGATCCTAACATGGATATAAGTGCCAAAGTTACCAGAGAGATTGAGTTCTTTGGTTTGCTACAAATCACTCTGTAAAGAGAGGAAGATTGCTGCCCGTCAGCTGAGTCTTGACCATTTCATCAAAAAAGTTGAAAATCCTCAGTCTAACGACCCAGGGCACTTCACGACAGCAAGAGCTGTCAGGCGAGAGCCTTCAAGAGAGCAGGAGCTTACTGTCCTTTCAGAAAGTAGGAGCTTACTGTACTTTCAGAGAGCAAGAGCTTACAGTCCAAGGGACTTTAAGGGAGCAAGAGCTTACCATTCCAGGGCCCTCAAAAGAGCAAGAGTTTACCGTTCCAGGGCCTTCAAGAGAGCACGAGCCTACCGTCCAAGGGCCATCAAGAGAGCAAGAGCTTAGCATTCCAGGGCCCTTGAGCGAGCAAGAGCCTACCATCCAAGGGCCGTCAAGAGCTTACAGTCTCAGGGGCTTCAAGAGAGCAAGAACCTACCATAGCCTACAATCCAAGGGCCGTCAAGAGAGCAAGAACCTACTGTCCAAGGGCCGTCAAGAGAGAAAGAGCTTAGTGTTCCAGGGCCCTCAATAGAGCAAGAGCCTACCATCCTAGGGCCTTCCAGAGAGCAAGAGCTTACATTCCAAGGGACTTCATGAGAGCAAGAGCCTACCATCCCAAGGCCTTCAAGAGAGCAAGAGCTTACTATCCCAGGGCCTTCAATAGACCAAGTGCCTACCATCCAAGGGCCATCAAGAGAGCAAGAGCATAGCGTCCCAAAGCCATCAAGAAAACAAGAGCTTACCGTCCCAGGACCTTTGAGAGAGCAAGAGCTTACCGTCTCAGGGCCATCAAGAAAGCAAGAATTGACCGTCCAAGGGCCATCAAGGGAGCAACAGTCCCAGGGACTTCAAGAGAGCAAGAGTTTACAGTCCCAGGGCCTTCAAGAGAGCAAGAACTTACTATTTCAGAGCCTTTGGGAGAGCAGGAGCCTACCGTCCCAGGGTATTCCAGAAAGCAAGATCTTACAGTCCAAGGACCTTCAAGAGAGCAAGAGCTTATGGTCCCAGGGCCTTCAAGAGAGCAAGATCTTCCCGTCCAAGGGCCGTCAAGAGAGCAGGAGCCTACCGTTAAAAACAAGCTAGTGATAATCCAAGTTTGCCAAATCCAGTTAATTTATCATGCGATTGAAGATTAACAATAGGTGTACCTGTAGCATTGTATGAATTAGATGAATTAATAAAAAATTGTGTTTATTTACAAATTTCAGAGGATTGAAGATTGACAATAGGTGTAAGCTATTTATAGCATTGTACAAGTTAGATCAATTGATACAAATTGCATTAATTTACAAGTTTTATGTTTTTATTTACTTTTTTCCTTTGGAGTAATCCCTATTTCACCCAGGTTAAAATCAATTCACTTGCGTTTTCATGTTACGTGATTTATCAGAACCAATCACTCACGTCATGCGAGGGACAGCTGTATTACATTTCCCTGGTCTTTTTTTAATCTCAAAAATGTTATCTCTTATAAAAGCACATGATTATTTGTACCCCCCCAAATAAAAACGTTCCTGCGCCACTGGAGTAGCATATAGCTCATATAGCTTGCATCCTGTTGACGAGCGAGCACGATGCGACCGATGGACCTTCCTGGCTGGTGAATCTCCCCACGAACCATCCATTCCAACCCCTACCACTCGGGGTCCATCCTAAACATGTAAGTCCCTACGGTGCCACGGTAGTACTGTAGTACGGCTGGCTACCGAGTACCCAGACAAAATTAGTAACCTTACACAGTTTTGTCAGAAGTAGGACATGGACGTTATATTAATATATTTAAATATGTAGTTATCATCCATGTTCAGTGACTTGTGGCGAATATTTTTCTAGGGTAATTTATCAAGATTTTTTAAATGTAAAAATTAAAATTTATGTTAAATATATTAACGTACCTACCTTATTTGTAATTGAGCTGGATTCTTTTACTCTCCTTAGCAAATTCCTTAATCACGAAATCGTAAAACTGCGGATTTTGTCTTAATTGTTGTAGAATACCTTTTTTCAATGGATAACACTGAGAAGTTTGTGAGCCTCTCTTGGCCTTGTGAATTGAATGCATAATTTTTTTATTCTGTTTAATGCTGAGAAACTTCTCTCAACGGAAGCACTTGCGGCCGGGATGGTTACAACTAGTTCACACAGTTTTACCACTTGACAATATGTGCTATGTAGATCATTTGATTTAATAAAAATAAGCGAATCACTGACATTTTTGTGACGCAAATCCTGTGAAATGAAGGTGACTACAAGATGCGATCTTAAAGAAGGGAACTTAAACATAATGCCATAGCTGTATTTTAAGGTCTGGAAAGCCATTTAGGGGAAACTGAGTTTGTATTGTTCAAAATTATCTACATGTAAAAATTCTAAAAAATAATGAGTCCAATATCTTGAACCTATCACTTAGCTGTATTATAAGTGTGTCCAAAATCCACAATATAGGTGTCTGTAATATATTTTAAATCAAATATGTCAGTATGGCTTGGACTTTTTTTTTCAGGCTCATTCACGTTCGACTATTCGTTGGTTTTTGTCCAAATTCTCTCAAATTCTTCACGCTTGTTTTCCAATTGATCTTGAAATTCCTTTACTTTGTTTATGCAATAACCGATGTCATTAATTTTGGCTTGCAATATATCAAATAATCTATCAGTAAGAGAGAGAATATCAGCAAATGTATTTAGTAGAAAATAAAAATAAAAATAATTTATCGAAACTTAAAATCAACGGGCAGCAATGTACGCTTCTTGATCCCATTTTTCCTCTGGATCTGTAATCTTGACAAACAATGAAATTAGTTGATTCCTATACTCGTAAACAATTTAAACCAATCTAGAATTATAATTCTAGCGTGTAAGAGCTTCTCTTGGAAGCCCTTTATTCATTTCTTCATCCAGAACTCGTGTTGATTTGGTTGATTTTGAAAAAAATAATGCTAAGCCATTCAAAGTAAGAAAAAAAAATCTCTGCAGTCTTTGATAAGGGACATGACCTTCGACAATACAAGATTCAGCTAGTGAGTGAAGCAGTGTACAAAAATTGCATTCTGAAATATATCTCTTACTTTGGACTACAATCCATTCAAGTGCCCATTCATGACCGCAGCCCCGTCGTAGCTTTGTGAAATCAGATTTTGTTCACAACCATACTCTTGTATCAATTTTACAATATAGATGTATAGTGCTTCCACTGTTCTGACATCAGAAATATTTCTGAAGCCCAAAATTACCTCATGTACCTGTCCATCTTGAGTAACATAAAGAAAGACAGAAGACAATTAGAAAACATTATTTACATCTGTTGTTTCATCCAGTGTGATGGAAACAAAATTGGTTTCATAGAGATTTTTTTAAATATTAAATAGTTAAGCATTTGAAAGGGCATTGATCAAATCATTTCGAATCAAATTCGATAGTCTCGTAATTATAGATGAATTTTATAAATGGTTCTTCAATTTTTCATCATACTCACTTACAAGATTCACTAGTTCAACGTAATTACCTTTATTGAAAGACCCACTCATTTCATTGTGGCCTCTAAGTGCCAGTTCTTGCCGTGCTAAAAGACAAACTACATAATAATTTCTCTATTCTTCCTAACAAGTTCATTGAGCTGCGAATCCCTTTTTTTTTTCTGTTTATCAAGCATTATATCAATTATAGTTTTACCAAACGGGTTACAAACCGTGTTTTTAATGGCTTTGTGTATGTTGCCCAATGCCCATGTCATTGTAACTAGTACTGTTCCAAACACATTTGCCATTTGAAAAAAGAAGACAAGACCAACAGTATAACTTTTGTACATGAGGACATCCCGTCAACCAATAATTATTATTGACAAAATGTGAGCTGAAACGCACTAAACATGAATGTACTGATGTTCAGATCATGTGTAGGTCTACCACATTGTATTATTTGTTTTTTCTCCTCGAAAGCATACGACGTAAAGCTATATTTTAAAGTGTTACCTATGACGCAATCACATTTTGGTTGATCTATAGATCCACTAGGTCTCAACCGGATATCCATGATTCTCAACAAAATAATACGTAAGAAGCAAGATTGCTTACCTTCACGTCATATATACTGTGTATACCACATTACACAACTCACACATATAACCTAACGCAATACATTAATACGTTAAAAAGTATCACCATTATTGACTGGTGATCGTTTTAAACACTAACTAAATTTAATTTTTATTTTAATGTGGTTTCGGTCACGTATAATAAGGAAATAACCAAATGATATGTAACATTTTAGGAACACAAGGGTCTGCACCCAAATGATTGCGGGTCCTATGGCGATAACAGCCGAGAGCGACCGACTGAACGCGAGTAAACAGCTTAGAAGAACGTACTACGCAGGCGCGGCTCTATTCGCTCACAGACCACAGTCAGATTCGGAAGAAGCAAAATCTGTTGCACACTCAATTTTGTATGTAGAACAAGGAACACATTCTATACCAAACAATAGCATATCAATGATTAAACTGACACCCATAACTTTTTTGTTAGTGGTATTTGTATTTATGTATCTATTTGGCTCTGGGTAAGCAATACGTACCTTGCGTCTATGAAATACACGTCACTGTTCATGTTGTTTACAGTCTACCAATACAACACTTATATTTAAAGTTGGCTATTAGCTTGTATAATATTGGTTTCAGAAACCAAATTATATTTAAAGTTCTTTAAAATAATGAATAAAGTATCTTAAAACTTGATTACATATGTTTGAATGACAAACTTTGTGTAGTTACCATACGTTCAAACTATAACTTAGGTTATAGGCTTGTAGAAAGTATTATTATATTACATTTTTTTTAAAATGTTGGCTCAGATCTTTTGTATATTGCTTTCAGAAACCATATTATGTTGAAAGTTTGATAACTATATTGAAACAAGCTAGCTAAAAACTGTATTACATTTGTTTAAATTACGTACTTTGTGTAAAGTCTTACGTTCAAATAATAATTTAGGTTATTTCATTTAATTAATCACACATTAATGTTTCCCATCTATTCAATCAAATTAATGAACGATATCAAATTACAGCATTGCCTTGTTTGGGTATAAGAGAGCAAGAGATACTGTAGGAATTCAAATAATAATTATATCACAAGAACTAATTTATTATTGTATTGATACATTTTACACATAGCAACTGTGAATATTTTAATCAACAACATAGAATAAAACAATGATGACAGGATCTAGGATCTCCCTAAACTGAGCTGGATACAGGATCTAGGATTAACATATCAGAATGGGGTTCACACAAGTCTTTGGCGAGTGATTAATTGTTCATTGATCTGTCTTATTTCAACACTCCCCCTCACTCGTCAGAATCGTTGTCCAAGTCCAAGAGCACATACTAGTTGACTATGCCTGGGAGAGGCCAATGCCTTGGTGAGAATATCAGCTTCCAAAGTTTCCGTTGGCTTGTAGTTGATGACGATGTCTCCAGCCTGTACCTTTTCTCTAATGAAGTGTTCTCTAATGCTGATATGTTTGGACTTTGAGCTTATGATGTTATTCTTAGTCAAACTTTGTGCAGACAAATTGTCATTCAGTATTTCAATTGATTGGTGAGGCACACCCATGTCGTGTAATAACTGTTTTAAATGTATTGCTTCTTTTGCTGCCTCTGTCAATGACATGTACTCTGCTTCCGCTGTAGACAGAGCCACAGTTCTCTGTTTTCTTGATTCCCAGCTGATGGAAGTCGCTGCAAACTGGAAACAGTATCCTGAATAAGATCTTCTATCTTCTCCAGTTGCCCAATCAGCATCTGCCATCCCAATAAGTGGTTTACCAGTCTTCTTAAAAACCAGTGCGAGATTTTTGGTTCCCTTTAAGTAGCGCAAAACTCTTTTGGCAGCCAGCCAATGCTCTTTCCCAAAACAGGTGTTGTACTGACTTAAGATGCTGACTGTGTGTGTTATGTCTGGCCTAGTAGCCACAGACAGATACATGAGTGAACCAATCAAGTTTTGGTAGGGATATTTTTCGATATTTTCAGGATTCTTCTGTAACTTCATGCCAGGTACCATTGGAGTTGCAACAGGTTTACAGTCACTCATGTTGTATTCTTTGAGAAGTTCTTCAATGTATCGAGTTTGCGATGCTGAAATTATACCATCCTTGTGGCAGAACTCGATTCCTAAACAATAATGTAGTTCTCCAAGGTCTCGCATTTCAAAGGATTTTGTTAGTTCTTGTTTTAAGCCATTCAGATGTTGCTGATTTCTTGATGCCACTATAATGTCATCTACATATATGGCTATCAATGTTTGTTCTCCCCCTTTAGTAGTAGTAGATGTGTATATACAAGGGTCAGCTTGTGAGGGAACGAAATCCAATTGCTTTAGTTTAAAGTCCAACCTTTTAAACCATTGCCTACCGGCTTGTTTTAAGCCATAAACAGCTCTTTTAAGTAGGCATACTTTGTCCTTATCTGATTTTCGAAGCTTTTCTAGCATCTTCTTAGCTTTGAGAAATGTAGAATGGTCTTCGTTGTGGCTTTCTTCCATCATTATGTCACATAAAAATGATTCCAACATGTCTGGTTTTTGCATTAAGATTCTTTCTTCAAGTTCACCATTGAGGAAGGCAGTCGAAATATCCATTTGAATAACTTTCATGTCTTGATTAAGTGCCACTCCAAGAAGAACTCTAATTGAGCTCAGTTTTGCAACAGGAGCATAGGTTTCAACAAAGTCAATTCCCGGGCGCTGAGCAAAACCTTTTGCAACAAGACGAGCTTTCCTTCTCTCTAGCTCCCCATTGGCTTTATATTTATTTTTTAATACCATTCTGCTACCTATCACATTGTCACCTTCTTCTCGATCTACAATTTCCCAAGTTTCATTTTTTAAGTGAGATTTTATTTCCTCTTTCATAGCTTTTTGCCATGCTTCTCCATCACCTCCTTCTAATGCATCTTTAACATCACAATAGGCTGACACATCATAATCTGACATCCATATTGGAGGTTTCCTGTTGCGTTTTGGCCTTGAGTGTACTTGTTCTTCATCTGGATCTTGCTCTTCTTGGTCTGAGATGTCTACAAGATCTTGAACTGGAACCGGTGGAGCTGGAAGAGTTATTTCACCAACATTTTCTTCATTAATAACTTCTTTGTTGTCCTCATTAGGTTGATCATCCATTACCATAATGTTGTCTTCTCGTCTCTCCTTTGAGTCATAAAATTTTTTGTCCAAAACCCTGACATCTCTTGTGATTTTGATTTTCCTTTCATTGGGCATCCATATTCTATAAGCCTTCGAAATTTCGGAATACCCGACAAAAATTCCTTCATCTGCCCTGGAAGAAAACTTTCCTTTGTCAGGTTTTTTGTCCAAAACGAAGGTTTTGTTGCCAAATATATGAAGATGTCGAACCGATGGAACTCTTCCTACCCATCTTAGAAAAGGTGTTTCACCTTTGAGGGTCCTTGATGGAGACCTATTACGCAGGTAATTTGCTGTGTGAATTGCCTCAGCCCAAAATGATGGGGGCAGGTTTGACTCCATCATGAGACATCGGGCTTTATCAAGCAGGGTTCTATTCATCCTCTCAGATAATCCGTTTTGTTGAGGAGTATACGGTGTGGACAGCCGCCTCTGAATTCCGCACTCTTTTAGAAAACTCTCAAACTCTTTGTTGCAGTATTCTGAGGTTTCATTATCAGATTGCAGAAATTTGATTTTGTTTTCTGTAAAATTCTCAACCTCGTTTTTATATACTTTGAAAACTTCTAGAACTTCATTTTTATGTTTTAAGAAATAAACTCGGCTGTAGCGCGTTTTCTCATCTGTAAAGGTTACAAAATATATTGATCCGCCAGGGGATTCGACACGCATGGGGCCACAGACATCCGAATGTACTATTTCCAAAACTTTGAGGTTTTCTGGAACTTCTCTTCTAGAAAAAGGAGCTCGGGTCAATTTTCCTTTGATACATACCTCACAATCACTCAGTGTATCACTATTTTTGAAATATAAGCCTTCCATTGTTTCATTTTTGCACGCCAACTTTAAATCTACTTCATTTAAGTGAGCAAGTTTTTTATGCCATATTTCTATTTTTTGTTCTTCATGAACTTTATTTGTTACTTCTATAGCCTTAGAATCAACATAATATAGCCCATTTGACTTCTTAGCTTCTAATACTACATTTCCTTGAGGATCTGTTACTAGTGCTTTGTTCTTTTTGAACAAGACATCAAACCCTTTATCAGTCACTTTTGATACTGATAGTAGATTTGTGGTCAGACTTGGTACAAACAATGTGTTAGGCAAATTAATTTTGTTCGAATCTTGCATTTCGATTTTAACTAGGCCAGTCCCAATAATAGAAGCTGTATGATTCTCAGAGGCCAGTTTGAGAGTCCCATGTTCAGGGGTTTCAACAAAGTCCTGAAAACTGTCTTTATGTCTACACATATGTGAAGTGCTTCCGCTGTCAATGCACCATGATGAAATTTCAGACTCACCTGAATTAGAAGAAAGGCACTGTTCTTCCACTTTGAAAGTTGATTCCCTTTTTTTATTGTTGCTCCAACAGTTCACGGCCTTATGACCGATCCGTCCACATTTATGGCATTTATATTTAAATTGAGAGGTTGAGGGAACATTGGTAGTTTTTTGAAAATAGCTTGAACGATCTATGTTCTTTGATTTTTTTAAATTTTTTCCAAAAAAAGCGTCCTCCGAGGTCACACTATCATTTTTGCTTCTGGCTTCAAACTCTTCAATTATTTTGATTCTTAAGTCCTCTGGAGTAGGCAAGTTATCCCTGGACTCAATTGCTACTCTAAAATTTTCAAAGGATTTAGATAAGCTATAAAGCATCATTATGCTTAAAAGATCTGGATTTATACTGATTTCCAACTCTTCGAGCCTATCAACAGCGTCAGTGAATTTATTTAAATGATTACGGACGTCGTCACCCTCATTCATTTTCTGAAGGATCAATTGTTTCAATAAAGTGGCTTTTCTAGCGGGACCTTTACTTTGGTAAAGTTTTGATAATGTATCCCACACATCTTTTGAAAACTTACAGTTCTTAATATGTCTAAGTTCACTGGGTGATATAATTAAGGTTAGATCTGACCTTGCATTGAGATCTTGTTCCTTCCATTTCATTATGTCATCATCATTGGTTGTGGGGCATTTTTCTTGACCAGAAACATATTTCCATAATCCACTTCTTATCAAAACTGCTTGTGCTTGAAGCTTCCAAGTATCATAGTTATCCTTTTTAAGTGGCTCAATGCGATAGTTTACAAAATTTGCCATGACAAAGTATTGTTTAACTAGCAGCCAAACTAGAACACTGTCACAATCCACGAGCACAACTTAATACTTTCATTTAAACTACAATAACTTAAAACAGTTTTAGAATGAGCTACTTTATTTATTTTGAGCACATATCTGGGCCCATAACCTGTAGGAATTCAAATAATAATTATATCACAAGAACTAATTTATTATTGTATTGATACATTTTACACATAGCAACTGTGAATATTTTAATCAACAACATAGAATAAAACAATGATGACAGGATCTAGGATCTCCCTAAACTGAGCTGGATACAGGATCTAGGATTAACATATCAGAATGGGGTTCACACAAGTCTTTGGCGAGTGATTAATTGTTCATTGATCTGTCTTATTTCAACAGATACCCGAAAGCTTTCTTCTTTCTTAAACAACGATATGCAGACGACAGCTCGAAAATTTCAGCCACAGTTGTGAGTTGTCTATCCACTATCCAGTTATACATCTATGTGATAGAGATCAATGACGGCCACAGGCGGCTGGTTAAATGATGTTATGAAAAATGCATATTCATTTCGATATTTACATTGATAACAAGAAATACTTATCTTTTTGATGTCAAGTGTTTAACTTCTTTTTCGTGAATTAGACTTTTAGCAACTTATTTTGTCTCCATTTTCCAACAGATATCCAAAAGCAATATCCATTTTCGTGCAGTCTGATTTTTATAATTCAAGTTATATTTTTTACCGGCTCATAATTTGTTAGTAACATAATCAATAAAAGTGAATTGAGGGTTAGGAATCAAACCAAACAATTTTAATATCCATAAAAACATTTAATTCTTGAACATTTGAACAACAATAGTTGAAACAGAGTATAAAATGTTTTATTCATTGAAATAGTCAAACTTTGATACGCCCATATGTCCATAAAGTTACAAAAACTTAGCAAATGGATTGGTATTCTCCACAGTGGTTGGTTTTGCTCGTTTCGTTGGGGTATTGTCTGCATTCCTGTGTTTTCGGAGCCATGTTTTTACATATGGCTTTGGGTCCCACCAGTCTCTCAAGTTTGGGCCGTGCAGTTTAACAAACATCAAACTTGACACATGTGGCACTGTAAGTCTTGTACGGGTGGGTGTATTAATGAGGTTCATTAGACTGAATCCTCTTTCACAATCGGCTGAACTGCAGGGGATTAATTTCATGTAATTAAACAAAGGTGTTAAATTTTTTGGTGTCCTTTTATGGTTTTCGACAAAATCCCTGTAGCTCTTTTTGATTTTGAGTATATTTAATTTAAACCTTCTACACAAGTTATCAATAGGCTGCCTTGTGGTTTAGAGGTAAGGTGTCAGACTTCTGTGCTGAGGGTCCCAGGGTTCAATCCTTGCTCCCAGCACAAATTTATCTAATTGCCAAACCCTTCCTTCACCTATAACAAGAAGTGTATTAATCACAACTTGTGAATGTGTGGAATGCCAGATCTCCACCGTGGTTCAGATCCCAAGTTAAACTGTAGGTCCCCTATTTCATCTCACAATCACCCTAACATTACACATTAGCGTAAGTGCGTATAACCCGAATGGGTAGTAAGACGCGGTGATAATAATAATAATGTCTCACTCTCCGGTTTGCCAAAGCCTGCAGGTTTATCAATAGGCCACTGATTGGGTTCCAAAACTTTTAGCAAATCTAAAAGTGATTTGTAAGCTTCTTGATGTAATGGCGCACTTGTCCCACAGGGTCCATGGTTAGAAATTGTGGTAAACATTCTTCTTTTTAAGGTATTGATGACACTTGCTACTAACTGAACTAATGTTGATGGTTGGAATTTTATGATTTTCTATGAGTGGAACGACGCTAAATGTTCCTTCTTTGAGGGCAATTCTCGCTTCCAAAGTTTTGGTACCGGGCTGTGTGTGTGTGTGTGTGTGTGTGTGTGCGCACACGTACACACACACACACACACACACACACACACAAACTATAGGACTGTCCAACTCCAATATTACAATATTAGTTTCATAAAGTATTTGGTTGGTGGTTGATGTTGACGATTTAGACATTATTGATAGAACTGATGCAATTGAAGATGAAGAACGAGCTCGTCTTCCCAAGAGATATGTTAGGAATGCTTCGGGCCCTATTAATGTGTAGGTCTACAGAGATCGTGAATTTAAGTTAAGATTTTGTTTTTCAAAGGAAACTGTACGTGAAGTTTTGTATCCACTAGTTCAGCATCTTGAAAAACTTTGACAAACGTGGGCTCCCGGTATCACCACTAACAAGACTACTGCTCACCCTGAGAGTTTACGCTATTGGCAATTTGCAGGTAAGTTTTAAACAGTATTTTGCGTGGACAGCTAAATTGCTAAATATTTTTATATTTTGTTCACAATTAGGCATTGTGTAGGATTCATCTTGAAAATTTGTTGACTGACATTATTTTTGTAGTCTACCTTTATACTTACTGTACAGTTAAAATTGATTTTATTTTAAATAGTACAATAGCACTACATAATTATTGACATCTTGAAACCTGTAGAGCATCGTCCAGAGAATTTCTTGTGATATAATCAGTCGGTTCAGAAAGTGCACGTTAAATACAATAAAATAAATAAAATAAAATAAAATAAAATACTAAGCTGTCACTAATACTAATCTATCACAGAAGATATCCCCTTTCAATGTTCGATGAGTTATGAAGTTGAGAACTTTTTAAGAGTAGGGATCGAAAATTGGAAAATATAAAATTTGTTTGTAAAAGTCTGAGGTAAAGAACTTTTGTAATCGAAAGTGGCAAAGAATAATCCTAGAATTTTCAAACTCTCCCCAAAATTCCCAACTTTCAAGCTTTTTCTAGCACTGGGGTTGACACCCCTCTCTATAGTGTGACACCTCTGCACCTAACAAATATTGAGGGAAGAATTGACATTTTAGTTTTATGTGTGTGTGTGTGTGTGTATGTGTGTGGGTGGGTGGGTGGAGGCGCAGGTGTTCTGGGGCCAAAATGAACTTTGAAGAAGTTCACCCTCTCAGCTATAATTGATTGCACATGTGCAAGCACAACCAAACCCATATTTTTTAAATTGTGTTCAGGAAGGGGAAAAAGTTACACCTTCCTTCCACTGTACTTGCTGCTGTTTAAGGTTTTAGTTTAGAAGTTAAATTCACAGTTATAAGTCGTCAATCCACACACCTGGAATGAGGAATTGCAATGATACAGATCTAATAATAGTTGTATTTATTATATTATATTAACAAATTAACTACAATGCATAGCCTGAAGAAATGTAAGCTACAATATCTAAGACAACAAAAATATCATTTCATAATAAACTATATCAAATTATATATAGCGCTAAAAGGAACAATTCCTTTTGATGTACTTTGTTGATGTTAATCATTCCTGTGTGTTCTATCATTTTTTACCAATTTCCCTTTTGTGTTTTATTGGTTTCCTCTTTTAAGAAGTTGTGTTTCCCACTCCCTCATGATGAGTAGAATGAAACCTAGGTCAGGGGTCAAGAGGCAGCCACTACCTCTTTGTCCAGTGTCAGCAGTGTGGAGTGTGAACTGTGTTCTTCTATTCATTCTAAGAGCTATGTAGTATTTGTTCTTATATCTCTTTGTTACTTCTTACATATATATCTCTTTATAAGGAAAACCTCTTCTCTCTTTATGAGGTAATTGTATTATATTTGGAAGAAGCTATAGGAAAGGTGGATAGAAACATATAAAAGAAACAAACACAATATGGCTTTTACAATGAAAAGAACACAGTTCACCCTTTACATTGCTGCCATTGGACAAAGAGGTAACCAAATAAACATTTTGTTTTCAAACAGATTGCACTTTTGTTCTCAGAAATGTTTTTACATTAAGGTCTCCCTAACATACACTGCCCAATGTAAGCGAAGGCAGGTTGTGTGGTAGTACAGATTTCAGTGATTACTGCAGGTACCGGGATAAAAAAATGATTTTGTGACAATGATAAAATATGGTGATTTGTTTTGTTTTATCTTTACTAAGCTATAAAATAAATTTTAGGTAAAAGATTATATCAGAAAAGATACCTCAATGAAGTGATACTTTTTAATATAAAGTTTTTTCTTTTATTTAAATCTAGTAAATTTTTTCCAGTAATTGTTAGTGTGAATGGGAGGTTGCGTGTTGATTAACTGTAAGGAGTTTAATAAATGTGACATCATTTCCGAATGTTTTGACTTCCTAGGACACATCAGGTGGGAGAATAATGCCATTGGGCTGAGGGTAGCCAACTTAATGACGAGCTGTATCAGACACTGAATGTCATCTGGTCAAGAAGAGAAACTCACAAGTTTCCAAACAACATGATAGTCACCACATTCAAAAATTAATAAAACTTAAAATTATAAAAACTAATCAACTAATGTCTCTACACAATATTCGAGTGTGTGAGCATGTGACTTTCTACATACATCTTTTTTGAAAAAGGTCTTTCGCAAACAGTGCACATTAATTGCTGCATTCGAGAATAATATTCCTGTTGGCTGAAGCCACACTTGACGGAACTATCCATGTTCCTTTCTTTGCTATGAACGGCTGGAAGGCAGGCTTGAGTGCGAAGATGGAGACGGAAATTCCCTGAAATTAAAACACTCAATATTTGAAAACTATAACAACACGTGTCTTAATTGGATCATTTGGGTGTACTAGACCCCAACAATGGCTGAATGGATTAGGATGTTAGACGCATGCACACCTTGTCACCCTTGTGGAGAGGTTAACCATTTAGGTTCAAACCCTGCAGTGTGTCATCAACACTAATGTGGATGCATTTCTCTTAAGTTAACTTCCTCACACCTAATCAATAGAATTACCCTCGTGTTAGTACCACTAAGAAGATAAAGAAAACCAACAACTTTGACAAAATGTCTCGCAGCACAAACTTAGAAATAATTATTTTTCAAAATGGGGGTAGTAAATACAAGTTAAGGTTAAATATGGCTTCAGTAAAAATGTTTTCTTTAACTGTATGCACATAATTTAACATTTGTTGAAGAAAATGTTGGAAATAAAGTATGTGGGAAAAAGATCGCAGGGGATTCCAAGAAGAAGAAATTAAAGGCGGAAGAATGGTGGAAGGATAGAGGAATATGGAGGCATTTTACTAAACTGACCCGACCACAGGCTAGAAAAAGTCGATGATGATGGTGCATTGTTGAATATCTGTTATGAGGGTCGCAGAACTTGAACAAAACTTTTTATTTTCATTTAAAAAGTTTCTGTTCAAGCCATTGTGTCCATAGCAAATAATCAACAACTGTTCAGATTATTACCGTATTTCTTTGACACTAAGATGCACCTTTCCCCCCATTTAAACGTATCTAAAAACAGGGTATACCTTAGAATCACAGTTCTTTATGACAAAAGTTCTCGATGGCTCAGAAGACGATAAATTATTGGATAGTAAAGATAAAG
Source organism: Timema bartmani (assembly GCA_902151455.1). Lineage (NCBI taxonomy): Eukaryota > Metazoa > Arthropoda > Insecta > Phasmatodea > Timematidae > Timema > Timema bartmani. The sequence goes on along the minus strand of CABFWB010003005.1, from coordinate 63,971 downwards.
ACATATCAGAAGAATCAGCCTCTGATTGTGAAGTAGACTCTGATGTTGATTTAGATTCAGATATCAATGGCTCAGAAGAATAAGACAGATATTGATTAAGATTTGCATGGCTCAAAAGAATCAGACTGATATTGATTCAGAAGGAAGAGATGAATAACACAACTGCTAATAAATAAGGTACTAATGTTGTTAGTAAATTGAATTATGTATTTTATTTATTTCTTAGAATCAAAGCTTCTTTTCTGTTGGTAGTACTGAAAATTAAGGTGCGTCTTACAATCAATGGCACCTTAGAATTAAAGAAATACTGTGTGTGTGTGTGTGTGTGCACATTTTATATATATATATATATATATATAAAACACATTAAACAAAACATTATTACTGAAGCAATATTTTATTTATTTCATCAAAAAAGGTTTCTTGTTACAAAAAAACCCTGCAAATACTGACCTTAACTTGTATGTCCCCCCTCCCCTCTAAGTTTTTAAAATTCACTTGATGGACAGACAGATTATATCAAAACACAACTTACAAACAAACTTATCTGGGGCAACTCTAATGCATAAATATTTGCAAAGTAGCTAGAAGGACAAACTGGTAGATGCATAGTAAATATCTTCATCAGCAGCATCCAGAGTCAACAGTTGCCATAATTTAAAATGTAATTACAGTGAAAACATCTAATTGTGTAACTATGTTTAGACCTGCATCAGTGGTCGCATGCTCCAACACGTTACTCTTGTGCTAAAGTGGATTATCAGGTGTGAGGAGATAATGGGTTGAATCCCAGTTGGGTGAACTGAGGGTGGTTTTCCCTGAATGGTTTCCCATTCTCTGTACACACAAATGTTGGTGCTATTTCTTTGAAATCTTAACTTCATCATCCCTGTTCCATTAGTGTGATTAATGCATGTGTATAGCCAGAATGAGTACCTTTCTGTATGAATGTGTAGGAGCAATAGTCACACTGGAACCTCCACTGGTTGTTGTGTGTGAGGCTGTGTCTTCGAAGATGACTCTGACTCGCAAACTTACGCTCGCAAGTATCACACGAGAATGGCTTCTCTCCGGTGTGGGTAAAGTTGTGTTTCCTCAGCGCCCGTCTGTCTGTGAACCTCCGTTCACAGATGTGACAGTAGAACACTCGCTCCTTGAAGTGGACCTTCTTGTGGTCTCTCAGGTTCCCTGGGTATCAAACATCAGACCTTTTATAAATATTGGGAGTGGACAGACTTGAAACTGATCCCCTTTTTCTCTCTATAGTTGTGTGGATTGATAGTGATTGTTGTTACAAACACTAACATCAGGTAGATGTGCCAAGTATGAGTTCAGAGTTGACTGAAAGATAACGAATAATCAAGCATTAGGAATGAAATAATTAGGGATAGTTTAAAAGTTATACTATTAGAAGTGACACTGAAGAGAAATAGGTTACTGTGGTTAGATCATGTGATGAGAATGCCTAAGAAAGCCTTACAGAACAAAGAGAAGGGTAGAAGACCTATTGGAAGACCACAAACAAGATGAATGGACCAAGTGCAGAAGGACATGGAAGTTATAGGAGCAGATTGAAGACACGTGGCCGAGGGAGAAGTTTGGAAAGATCGACAGGAATGGAAGAGGATGTGCCAGACAACCCGCAGAGGCAGAAACGTATGATGAGTTGATTGAAAGCTAGCTTTAAGTAATGTATTAGGATTATTATAATAAAACAAAGATCTATCTGCAATAGTTGTATATCTCTGTGGCTGGAACTTGTCACAAATCAATGTAACATTTGCTTGAAGCATTTTTAAATCTCTAAAAACCATTTTTAAAACAGAAACCCTTCTCAGTATAAATCAAAGTATAATTTGCGTATGGTGTTACTGACCTAGAGGGACATGACATACAGTTCTGTCACCTGTATATAGACTATTCACTGTGCTGGGTACCAGGGTACACCTATGGAGGTTGTCAACACGTATTCGCAATGAGTTGATATGATAGTGGATATGGAGGTGTGGATTAATGGAGTTCTAAACCTTACCTGAGTTTAATTTACAAACCCCCTGGTGATCATTGAGATAGTTCCCCTGAAGAGATAAACACCCTAGGTACCCGCCGGGAATAGAACCCGGGACCCTTAGATTCACAGTCAGGTGCACTGACCACTACACCACAGGGCTGGATGTATTCGAGCTTATAAGTGCAAGCAGTGTTGTTAAATGTTTGATTTATTTTGGTCCCTATGCAAAAGTTTGATGAAGGCGTGAAACAACTAGTTCAATACCTTAAACAACAAAATTAACATAAATCGACAGTTTTACCTTTTTAAGTACTCACAAATAGTTTTTATTCTATCTATTTTCAAACTGACAGTAAACAAAAAATTTGAATTAGGGCTGAGCACTTAAGATCTGTACTTTCCAGAAACTATCAAATATTGATGTTTTCAAATTTATATTGATAAAAACAAAAATAAAATAAATTAATGAGTGAAATCATTGAGCTCGTAATGCCAAAATATTAACACTTTATTTGTGTTTTATGGAGGTGCAAAGTTTTCTACTAAGGAAGACAGACAAAAGACAGTAAGATGGTGTCATCTTCGTATATTGGATTCTACTCTCATGTTTTCCCCTCGTTAGTTTATTCCCATCTGTGTTATAACACCATTTAGCCATTGTTTCTTCTCATCGCTGAAGATGTTGACTGACCTCTTCTGAGGAACTGCTGTCCACACACTTCGCAGGTGTAGTGTCTCTCCCTGTTGTGCACTACTCTGTGCTCTCTCAGAGAATTGCTCTGAGTGAACCCTCGACCACAGATAGGACAGGAGTACGGCTTCTGTCCTGTGTGCACCAGCATGTGCTGAGAGAGACGACTGTTGAACACAAAGATGCCACAGCGATCACACAGGCAATACTTGTCTCTGGAACAAATCAACACCAAAACTGCTTCATTTGAGTTGTATTGAGGGGGAATTTGTGGATTTTGGTCACAGTATAGGAAAGGTGGATAGAAACATATAAAAGGGACGGACACAATAAGGCTTTTACACTCCTCCCTGAAGAGTTCAGATAGAATGAAACCTAGGTCGGGGGATTGGGCGGTGACGATCGAATTTTTTTTTAAGAGGCAACCATTACTTCTTTGTCCAATGGCAGCAATGTTAAAGTGTGAACTGTGTTCTTTTCATTGTAAAAGCCATATTGTGTTCATCCCTTTTATATGTTTCTATCCACATTTCCGATACCTTCTTCCAAATATAATACAAAAATACCTTTAATGGCAATTACCAAAAACTTTAATAGATGAAGACTATAATTATTTTCACTAAACAAAAAATAAAGTTATGAAAATGCTGTAGATTAAATTTGGTGAAATTGTTTTATTTCTAGAAGTTTGTTTGGACTCTCTCAATGGACAACACGATAAGGAGTGTAGGACCTACACAAATAAAAATTTACTTTTAACTTTGTTAATTTATTTTTTAGCACCGCGTCTTCTACCCTTTCGGGTTATACACTTAAGGACTAATTATGCAAATGAGTTAGGAATTGGGGGAAGGTTGAATTTAGAGGAAGTAAACTCACATTTGTGTGGAGGGAGTTTGGAAAACCATTTAGGAAACATTCCCCCCCTCCCCCCCCCCTTTCAGTCCACCCGACCAACATTCAAACCTCGATCTCCCCGTTCTCAGCAGTATAACTCAACACAAAACTAGTGCGCTAGATAACTACGCCACTGAGGCAGGTCTAAGTTTGTTAATGATTCTAAGAATACGAGTTTACGCAGTGTGTGGATGTTGGTACTATGTGGGGTTATTAGCAGCCATACCTGTAATGAATAACTTTATGGTGATTCAGTTCATCTTTGGTGCTGAATTCGAGCCCACATTGTGGACAAACATGGATAAAGTCCAGCAAACAAATGTTTTTTCTAATGGTTTTGAAAGTGGGACGCTTTTTATTGCCACCCCCTTTAGAGCTTGATTTATCTTCATTTGATTTGTTTTCTGTTTTAACTTTTCTAGGTCGTCCACGTTTTCTTTTGCATTCGGGAGTAGCGGGTGGTTTGAGCTTCTTTTTGTTATTTTTTTTTGAGGTGGTTAAAATGGATTTCAAAATTTTTGGAGTACTTTTGATAGTAAACTTTGTAGAGTCTTGAATTTTATTTTTTGAATCACTTGCAAATTGAAAATTATGTTGATTATAGTAGAAATTATAATCATCTTTGACCAATTTACTTTTTGTTGGTTCATCTGAAACAAAAATAATCAACAGTAAATAACTAATTATTCCTCTATTGTGGTAGAAACACATTAACAACAATAACAACACCAATAACAATAACAACAAAAACCTTGCTAGATCATTACAGAGGAGAGAGGATGGCCAAAGAAAGTCAACATCTACCAAAGTTATACAATTACATTTCGATTCACACAGAGGTCACACTAGAGATGGACAGAACAGCTCACACTGGAGTCACACTAGAGATGGACAGAACAGCTCACTGTTTAGTTGTTTACAACCGACCAATTTCCAGTTTGTGGTTCATGATTCACGACCGACACACCGCTTGCATTTTAGTCATTTACCAGAGATTGGCAGAAGGGTTATTTTAGATGTGGGTCGATTATATTAGGTCTGGTTCAGCTCAATGACTGGTTTCCTGTTCAACCAAATTTTTGAAAGTTACTGTGGCTTAAAACAATATTTGTTTTTCTTAGCCATTGTGTAAATTGAGAATAAAAATAATGTAGGTGTGTTGTTTAAAAATGGCAATGCTTTTTTTAAACTAGTTAAAAAAACAAAATTACTATTATTTACTATCATAATAGTAAACATTAGAGGTAGATTATAATATCCTACAGTAAAATGTTTTGCAAAATCACAAAAGCTGATGGATCTAAATAGATAAAAGTAGAAATCTCAATTGACAAAGATCATTTAAAACTGCATTGATCTTGGTTCTAACTCAAATGCCGTGTGACAGAGATAATTTAAAACTGCATTGATCTTGCTTCTAACTCAAATGCTGTGTGACAGAGATAATTTAAAACTGCATTGATCTTGCTTCTAACTCAAATGCCGTGTAACAGAGATCATTTAAAACTGCATTGATCTTGTTTCTAACTCAAATGCCATGAACTACTGGCAATCAGCTCAGAACAAATTAACAAGGAAAGAAGAGCCATGAATTACTGGCAATCAGCTCAGAACAAATTAACAAGGAAAGAAGAGCCATGAATTACTGGCAATCAGCTCAGAACAAATTAAAAAGGAGAGAAGAGCTGTTAGCTACTGGCAATCAGCTCAGAACAAATTAACAAGGAGAGAAGAGCCATGAATTACTGGCAATCAGCTCAGAACGAATTAACAAGGAGAGAAGAGCCATGAATTACTGGCAATCAGCTCGGAACAAATTAACAAGGAAAGAAGAGCCATGAGTTACTGGCAATCAGCTCAGAACGAATTAACAAGGAGAGAAGAGCCATGAATGACTGGCAATCAGCTCAAAACAAATTAACAAGGAGAGAAGAGCCATGAATGACTGGCAATCAGCTCAGAATGAATTAACAAGGAGATAAGAGCCATGAATTACTGGCAATCAGCTCAGAACAAATTAACAAGGAGAGAAGAGTCATGAATTACTGGCAATCAGCTCAGAACAAATTAACAAGGAGAGAAGAGCCGTAAGCTACTGGCAATCAGCTCAGAATGAATAACAAGGAGAGAAGAGCCGTAAGCTACTGGCAATCAGCTCAGAACAAATTAACAAGGAGAGAAGAGCCGTAAGCTACTGGCAATCAGCTCAGAATGAATTAACAAGGAGAGAAGAGCCATAAATGCAGGGTTGCCACTGATATCCTTGATTTCATTTTCCTGACTTTCCCTGACCAAAATATAAAACATCCCTGACTTTTCCACAAGCTGCTGGTAGCATAGTATTAATACAAATCAATAATACTTGGGTCAAAATGATGTCATTTTAAGATAATAACTACAAATAGTAAAAAAAAAAATCTGCAATTTAATGGACTACACCAAAAAACTTTTCCTGACTTTCCCTGATCACAATTGAATTTCCCTGACTTTCCCTAACTTTCCAGGTCAGTGGCAACCCTGAAATGACTGGCAATCAGCTCATTTTTTTATCCATCCAAAGAACGAATGAATAAGAGGAGAAATACTGTGTGAACAAGAGAAACGCAACTGACTTGTTCCATCAATCATTTGAACAAATTAACACGAGCAAACATCGAATGAACTGAAGCATGTGTATGATGCGCTGAGTGTCAAGTCTAGCTAAACTGAACTAAACATCAGACCAAACACTAGAACAAGTAGACAGAGATGTGTATGATCTAAAAAAAGAAGGTTAAAAAAACACTAAACAAATGAACAACGGCTCGCTTAAACTAAAGATTCAGATCTTTTGTTCACTTTACTGAATCATACAAATCAACCCGTTTGTTTGTGAACAACTCATCTCTAATTCCCACACATACAGTAGTGTGTCTGTCCCTAATTTCAGGTGGGGGGTAGCAAGACTACCTTGAACTATACGGACTAACATGGGAAAAATTAGCAGAGAAGGAAGGTTGTGAGTTTGCCTTATCCCTCTACATACTTTATGATATGTATTCAAAAGTAGAATAAAGCTTATAACAAGAAATAAAACACTGCCTTTCACAACTCTCGGTCTCTTGAAAGACATAATTAACAGCTTAAATAAAGCCAGAATACAAGCCAGAGCAAGAATGTAAAACCAAAACATTCAGCTGCAGGTGTAAATAACTTTTGTGCCTTTGTACTGCTAATAGTACCGTCCTCATGGCAGCTCCTCAAACTAATGGCGGCAGATTCAAAACATGTAGGACTACAGGAGTCGCCAGCCCACAGAATGCAGGAATACAGTTTCAACTGTATTAGTGTAATTTATGTCATAGTGTGAAAAGATTACAGTGATAAGATTGTGCAGTGAGATTATATTGAGTGAAACAAAAAATGTCAGAGAAAGCTCATCGTGTTACTAATATTCTAAAATAATGATTACACTCATAAAAATAATACCTTTTAATGACAAAAGTTATCAAAATAAAATGATAGAATATTAGGAAAATGGTAGAACACAAATAAAAGTAAAAACACTATCACATATTTACACACACTTCAATATTTTGATGCTATTATAGCATATCGGAGTCTAACAATAGCATCAAAATATTGAAGTGTGTGTAAATATGGGTTAGTGTTTTTACTTTTATTTGTACTCTACCATATTCCTAATATTCTATCATTTTATTTATTACCAATTTTTTTGCACAATGCACTTTATTTCATACATAAAAGTTATCAAAATAATCCAAACTTTTAAATGCTAGCACATTTTGGCATGATCAGCCAGATGTTGTTTATTATGTCCAGGAAAGATTGAGTACATAATGTAAATATAAATAGAGTATATCATGTTCATGCTCACCTGACTGTGATATGAGGTTAGAATTTTTACATTTGGGGGAACTTGTTTGTTCAAGCTTCCAGTTGTGGTCAGAAACAGCCGAGGAGTTTGGAGAGTCAGGTGAGAGGTTAGAACAACACCTGGAACAAAATGATAACTTTATAAACCATCTACAGTCCTCACATAGCTTCTTTGGTGCTGACTGACAGCTCACAGCTTTGAAAAGTTACCAGACCAAATTATGTATCCCTATGCCGAAACACATGATCTAAAAAAACATGTGTTTATCAGCTGTCACTACTGACAGCCAAAATTGAGTTCTATACAAGAAACATATATAAATGTTTTATTTATTTTTTATTTATATATATATATTTTTTAATTATTATTGACCTTGATATGTTGATGTTAGGGCTAGTATTAATTATTAATTTTTACCACAATATTAATTTAAAAAAAAATTTTTGCATTTAATTCCATATTACTTTTTATTATTATAAATAAATACTTTTTAATATATTTTTTGTTATTTCACAAATACTTATTTGTTAATAGTATTATTAATAACATCATACATGTGAAAAATCTGAATTTGTAGTATTACACATAGAAAAAAACCACTGCCATAAACTTTTTTAACACTATTACAACATTTTAGAAAATATTCTAAAGTAGTTTAAAGTAAGGAGTGGTAATAATTAAAGTTAAGACTGCTTCGTTGCTTCTCCTATCCCGTAGAAAAAGAAACGATTGCTTTTACATAGTTAAATAAGTTATACCTGATGAAGGATAGGCCTGAAAATGTATCAAAGAAATATATAAGTTTAACAAACAAGTTTATTAAAAGGTAAAGAAAAAGATATAAAATTACATGTAAGTGATAAGATTTAAATTCAATTAATTAATTAATATTATTATTAGCACCGCGCCTTACTAACTGTTCAAGTTGTACGCACTTACGCTAATGTGTAATGGTAGGGCGATTGTGAAATAAAATAGAAGACCTACAGTTTAACGTGGAATCCGAACCACGGTGAAGGCCTGGTCATTCCACAGATTCACAAGTTGTGATTAATACACATCTTGTCAGAGGTGAAGGAAGGGTTTGGCAATCAGATAAATCTGTACTGGGACCGGGGATTGAACCCCGGACCCTCAGCACAAAAGTGTGACATCTTACCCCTAGACCACCAGGTCACCAATTAATTAATGATAACTATATTCCGTTATCGAGGTAGAAAAGATTAGGTTGGACGAATACGTATTTTAATAATATAATAATCCCATTTAAAGATGAAATAAAGACAAAAGAGCAAACAATTTAAGAACTAAAAAAACTTTAGAATTTTGTTGTACAAAAATCTTGCTAAATTATCATTATATAAATGAATTTGCAAAAGACAATTAATAAACAAACAAACTGACCAACGTTGTTGTGCGGGACACAAAGTGTCGTTACGGTAGGATAGATTTTTTGGAATACTATAAAAATCATAAAACTCGAGGTTTAGCCTAGAGGGCAACACAACACAATCTTGGGGTTAAAATATTTATTTAATAGTCTTGATACTTTTAAATTTTTGAATAATGTATATCGATCACTGAGAAACACTAGCTTTTTTTTATCACACGCTCTAATGTTATATTCGATAAATAATTATTCTAAGATCACTTAAAAAATGTGCTCACACACCAAAATAATGTTCACAAACGAACACACATATTACTAAGTAGCCGAATTAATATTTAAAAAAAAAACTACTGTAATATTCAAAGTTGTAATAAAATTATTAACGGTAGCGTAGACACACCTGTAAATATTCAACTACAAATTATTACAAGTATTAAATATTTTGTTCGCTTCAACTTGTTGACTCACGCACGTGGTTTTACTAACTGTATTTTATACGTATAATTCACTGTTATAATGTCTATTTAAAATTGTTAGATTTTGGTTATGAAAATAACCGTTTGGTTGGTTGTTTAGTTTTAAAGTTATTTTTTGCTGTTTAATTCAAATTAATTATTAAAAGCAAGAGAACGTTAAAAGTGGCCTTATATGTTGAAAATAAATATGGCCACTGGATAGAAGCTATGATGACAGTTGGTGACATATATGAACTTGTTGCAGGTTGGACGGCGAATTGTATTAATACTCGTGTTAACAAAATTTAAACTATATATTATTTCACAAACATTTCGTATATCTTTTTTTCTCTTTATTATCACAAACCATTTATTTATGTTAAAGATATGCGATGCCAGTTATAAAAATATTATTAACTGAATATAATACCATTAAATGTAAAATTTCAAGCTCTATTCAACCAGTAATTGCCACAAGAGTTAAAAGAAAAACTAAAATGAATTTACTAGACTTATTTTTTCTTAAATTTGATCATGGAAAATAAAATTATACTGTAATCCTTGGGGAAGTATTGTTAAAAGTGATTGATAATATTTAGTGATAATAATAGTAATACTTAGCAAATAATAATTATTTCCAAATATGTTGACAAAAGTTACTTTCAGACAATGTTGGAATTACTGATAGCATCTGCTAGCTGTCATGTAAAACCAAAGAAGTGCTGACGCCACTGTAAGTATAACAAACTGTACATTTATGTACACCATATAATTAAAAACCATAACCAGTAATTTGTTTGGTACTGATACAATCAATAGCCTTTATAATATTTTTAAATAGAAATTGGATATCAATAAAGTTAATATATTTAAACATTTTTAAATGATAAGCTATATTTACCTGATTTGTTTAGTTTTTATTGATCCAAACAAATTAGGTAAGTACATTTATTTAGTTCAAAATATAACGTAACATATATAATGTTTTAGGCAGGTAAACAATACACACAGAGCCGGTGATTTCAAATGAACAGACCAATCAGCAAGCCAATGATCTCAACCAAGCAGACCAGCCAAGAGCCAGTGATCTCAACCAAACAGACCCAGCCAAGAGCCAGTGATCTCAACCAAACAGGCCCAGCCAAGAGCCAGTGATCTCAACCAAACAGACCCAGCCAAGAGCCAGTGATCTCAACCAAACAGACCCAGCCAAGAGCCAGTGATCTCAACCAACTTTACACATAGCCTACAACAAATTTCAACATTACTCTCTCATTGCCATGTCGAGCTAATCTTGTGATATCAGTGTACCATACTTACAAGTATGCTGGGTATATGACTGTGTCTTCATCTTCTTCCTCTGATTTAACATGGTTATCAAGTATTTGTGAATAGTTCCCACTTTCTCCACTTGGTTGACTGCATGGCCCGGGTGGCTCCTACAAACACAAATCACAAACATTAGCGTCTATATTACTTCACAAATACAACCTAAAAGATCTAGGTTCAAGGCTAAATTAATTTTATTTTTAGTAAAAAGATGATTAATTTTGAGAATGGAATATTTTGCATTTTAAGATATTAAACTGAATAAATATTCCAACAAATGTAACCAAAGGTTGTGAAGTGTGTGCACTATTATGTTCAGAATACAATACACATACAATATCACTACAAAAATGTGTAGTAAAAAAGTTGTTTCCAGTGATTAAATCTACACCCTGTCTCAATGATTTATTTAAAATATGTATATCTAAACCATAAGTCTGCATGTTTGAAAATAATTTTTTTTATAGATTCCTCAGATAAACATGAGCTTGGATATTGATTTATGATTGAACATTTTTAATAGTTGCAACATAGGTACTTGGTATCATATTCAACATACCTGATGTCTAAGCCATACCTGGTATTGTAAATGGTACAATGCCTACTTCATACAAAATTTTAAATAATTATAATGGGTGCAAAGATGGGTACTATTGATTATTTGTTTAAAATTATTACTAGTTGTATATTTACAGAGTTTGTATGATTCTTCTGTTGATGTCATTATCCTTGTTGCACATCAAAGGGCTAATTGATTTAATTGAATTCAATTTTTATTCAGTTTCTCATTTTAGTTTCTTTGTTAGGGTATTTGATTGCTGTTTAAGATTTTGTATGCCCTAGCATTGCAATGAGAAGTTACAACCATTAAATAATGTGTTGATTTTATTCTCATATTTTATGGGTGGATAAATATAGATACATCTTTTTTAAAAAAAAAGATAATATTGGCAAGATAAAGTGAGTTGATAGCTTTGTCTTTACTAACCGTTGTTTTACCACCGAGTTAACCAAAGTAACTCTTCACTCATTATTTAAGGCAGTTAGAATGTCCCTGAACACGAAAGGAACCAAAGCGGTACCTAGTTAAAGGGTGTAGTATTGGTGTTTACCATGATGCCAAAGATATTAGGTTTAATTACCAGTAGTCTACAGCGTCGTACTACCCATTTGTGTTATACACTTGTGTACTAATTACGTATGTACTGGTAATTATGATAATGGTTTTACGACAGAGTTGTGATATACTTACATCTAGTTCTTCCTTGACGGGTACAAATGGAAAGTCAGAGCCATTTCCATATCTTTTCTTCATGAAAAGAACTTCATTTCTGTAAAATACCATGATTTTAAAACATTATTACTGGCATTATGAACACATAGAGTACTGCACTGTGATTTTATTACTTTCATCTTGGTGCAGGTATCGAGTTTTTTGCATTAATTTGATTCTTGAACATGTCGGTGAATTTAATCAGCTCTTATAAAGGCAACGAACAGAGAGATGTCTTTTAATGATAATATTTGTACTGTAAAGAAAACATTGTGGTAGCACTTGAAGCAATGTAAGTTGTGAATTCATTTCAAAATAAATAAAAACAAAGATGTACCGTGATTCCAACATTTAGGGAAATAATTTATTCAAAATTGTATAAACATTCAACTAATTGTTTGGATCTGTCAACTATTTTAGTAAAGAATTTTGTTGAAGACTCCAATGATTCTAACTCATAATTCAAAAGTTGTGAGTTTGAATTTTAGTAAGAAGTTCTGTCATGAGCATAGTGGCATTATCTAACAAACTTTATAAATGAAGAGAGAAAGTTGTGATTAAATTCTAGGACACCCTAGACAGATATCCAAGAAATTTTGAGGTCACCATGTGAAAAAAATTAAATGCTACATTTGTATTGGAGCAACATTTTATTTATTTTGGCTAAAAAATGTTTTGCCATAAAAAGTGCAAAAACAGTGGCTTTTTCTCGCAGCCCCTTCCACCCCACCTTAAAAGCTATTAACAATCACTTAATTTATATCTATTATATAAAAACAGTTTGTAGGTAGTAAGTCAGTAGTGGTTTTATCATGAACATAGGCTCTATGTTGGGGTCGTCACACACAACAAAGATTAGTTTTAATATCACAAACATAACTTTAGTACATTTGAAAAATGAACAAACCCCAATGCCAAGATGGCTAGTTTGATTTAAATTTCTCTTGCACTTAATTACCAGCCCGCGATATACGCATATTAATAATTATAATAATAATTATTATTAGGCCTACTCAAATGGGATATTAATGAGGGAAGAGTTTAGGGTAGATATGCCCACATTTGTTTGGAGAGAGAGTGGGAAACAATTTAGGAACATACCACCCCTCCCCTCAACTTAGATTCAAACTCAGGCCACCCTGTTAGTGGCAAATCAAATTAGATAAGCCTGACATCTTGCCCGCAAGTCCACCGATGCGGGCAAGATGTGTATTGGCTGCTAATTGCTCAATGAGTGCTTCACAAAGTTTATTAACAATGTATTCATCAAGTTACAAATCTACTCCTAGATAAGTAGCAGTGCAGAACATGTGATTTATTATATTCTAGAAGATAAGTACCAGCACAGAACACACAATTTATTATATTCTAGATAAGTACCAGCACAGAACACATGATTTATTATATTCTAGACAAGTATCAGAACGGAACATGTGATTATTATACCCTAGATAAGTTAAGTACAAGGGTAGTACATGTTATTATTATATTTTTGAAAGTTATTTCCTCCTCGAGCGCTAAAACACGGCCATTGGTACTTGCTAGGTCGCCGTCATCAGGATGTTAGGCCTGGCATACAGGGCCTTATTTTGTGTTTTTTTGAATGAAGGTGGCTGTTCAATGCAAATCTCCAACAAATGACCTAACAGCAAGCACTGCGTCATATTCCTGTTTAGGGTATACCCATATGTATTAATTGCACTAGTGAGTTTGGGAAATCTTAGTCACTGAATGAATACCTTCATTTAAAAAGTTTAAGTCTTTTGTATCCTAATTTTTTTAGTATGTACCTGTTCAAGTTATGTGCTTTTGTACTAATTATGCTAATGGTTTTAGGGATTAAAGATTATAATTAGAGGAAGTGTACTCGCATTTGCGTGGAAAACCATTTAGGAAAAACAACTCTCAGTAGACCTGACCGAGATTCGAACCTTATTCTTCCTCTCATCGGCAGTCTATTGCGAGTGACGTCTTAGAGCATGTGGGTCTTTAGTAATTCAAAAAGTGTCTACAATTTAGAATCAAAATATTTGTTCTACATAATGTAAGTCCAACCTTTTTCATAATATGAATTTAAAATAACTTAACCTACTGCTGTGTTTTAATAAACATACTTAAGAAAGTATTACCTTCCCTGGAGTCATTTATACCTAACTTAGTTTGGCATTGTTAAAGTGTAAGTTTGCGTGACTTGTAAAATAAAATCATTATACAGAGGTGTTTAGATAAAGTCTTATCTATAATTATAAATTCAAGTTTCAAATAATGCACTATCCATAACAATTTATTTTAAAAGTAAATTTAAATATAATGTAGACATAGTGTTTATATTTTATACAAATCACTCAACCACGGCGTAGTGGATTTTAAATTAATTTGATCAATGATACATAATTTAAAGATATTCCAATCAGTTATTGAGATTTTATTAAAGAATTTAATATAAGTCACGGATTAAAAACTAAATGTTGATATCAAAGACAATAGTGATTGCTATAGTTGTGTTAGAATTAAGAGACTCAATTATAGTAGAATGGGTATTTAATAAGGCCGTGATATACAGCTCTCTCTGGCGTTCGGGTTTCATACTAGACCTTGATTTTCTTATGAACGGACACATGAAGCATCTTTCTAAAAACACAAACATATTTTTGCGATCATAATTTATAACATATTAATATTATAATATTACAAATAATATATATCAAAAGTAACATCATCTATAATAGATTTTTAATTCCACACGTATATTTACTTTGGCGGATTTAATGAATTTGTAGGATTCTAGCTAGGTTGGATATCTTTTTCTATATCTTTGACTTTTATTTTACACCCCCAACGAAAAACCTCTATACCCTGTTAACTATTTTTTATTTTTATCTATGTCATTCTTTTATATTATTTGATATTTCTACTTAAATATCGACGTTACATTTTAAAGACTTGTGGTATTAAGTACATTTTAAATTTAATATGTAAGAAATTTTATGCAACGAGGCTGTTTATTAACTTTATTTCAACATAATTTAATTAGTGAAAAAAATTATAACATTTGACTGCCACTATAATTCATTACTAGCCTAGGCACATTTGTCTTTTTCGTAACTATTTGAATGAATAAGCAATAATGTTTTTTTTTTGCCGCTGTGACAAGAGCTATTATAGTAGCCTACCCACATGAAAAAGTATTATATTCATAATTGTATTTTCTTATAACTTGCCACAAAAATAAAGTTTTTTTAATAGTGGGTTAAGTGGAGCCACGAGATATAAAAACTTTATTTCAACATAAAAACTACAGCATATGTATTTTAAGACTTTTTTTTTACTTCCACCAGCATTTTGATCCAAGAAATAGTTTTTTTAATCTGCAAAACCCCTTACATTTCACCACTGAGTAAGAGTGCCGAACCTTAAGGTTGCAGCCTCCTTATTCTTGAACTTTAACATCTAGGCTATTGATTTTTATGTTTCTATATCATTTTGATGTGTAGATTTATGTCTTGCTTTATTTTGCTTTAGCATGCTCCTTTAAAAAATTTCAACTGTGGCTACACTTGCCCCAGCGATTTTGCACGTGGGGAAAGTGCAACCCAGGATCCCAGGGCTAGTGTAGCCAAACTGGCTGCACTTGGCCTCGTTTGTTTTTTACCCATTTTTTTGCTTGTTTTCTTTTTTATCACTTTAGTATGTATTTAATATTATTTTGCTTGCTCAATTAGGACGTAGAGTAGAAATGCACTTTTCAGTATCATTTGCTTCATTAAACATTCAATAATAAACCAAAAACATACAAAAAAATAATGTTTTCATAGGTTAAGTCTAGGGTAAGTTGTAAAACAAACTTTTTTTTACCATATAGAAGTGATTTTGTGTTCCCGAAACGTTCAAAGAGCCAAAGTGCTATTCCTTCAAACATCGAAGATAAAAATAAACTGCTTCTTTAAATGAACAAAAACATGTGTAACATGCCTGGGAGTCCAACAAACATGGAAAAAATATCTAAATAGCCTATCATATAAATAAATATGTTCTTTATAAAGATTTTGAAATTATACAGTTTTTGTGACCTTTGTGTTTTCCATCAGGAAAACGTTAAAACTTTTGACAGGATAAAGATTTTTGAATGATTAAAAAAATGGGCTAAAATACACCTGATCCAGTGTTTCTTTAGGAGCACTCTAATATAGAATTCCAGGCCCTGGCTGCACTTGCTCCAACCTCCTGGGTGAATGTAGCTACGCGGCATGGGGTAAAAAAATAGATCAATCGATGTGCCAGAAAGCCTATTAGACAAGGATAACACATGCTTAGTTTCATTGTTCTACTTGCAATAACAATTATGCAAATTGAGTTCAAAAACCAACTATGCCAAAACCTGGCTGCACTTACTCCACTTCACCCTAACTTCGAGAAAGAGCTATACAAAATATTAATAAAAGTTTTTAAATGGTAAACAGATGTGTAGGCCTATAAGCACAACCTAACACCTTGTATGACGGCATCAATGGCTTTCGTTTCGTCTGGTTTGCCATCTTAATTTGTGAAGAGAATGCAGCCTTTTAGAAGCTCTGGTTTGTAAAGCATTCTTAAATGAAGCAAAGGTGTTGCTTCCAAAAAAATAAACATCCAAACGGTTTTTTCATAACTTCATGTTTCAATAATGTAAAAATGGGTTAAAAAAGAGATAGTTAAAAACAAATTGTTTGTTATAAATGTTTTGACTGCCAAACATGACAACTCAACACTTATGATTTGGCGATTGGGTAACCTACATGAGAGTAAATCTGGTAGCTTTTGCTAGCTATCACCACCACTCTGGTGGTTGATCAACTGTAGTAACTGTTGTCATATATATCAATCGCAAGAAAATGGAATAGTATACCGTAACCAAAGAACTAAGTAATAGACAGCATTACATTAGTGGTATGCCTTAATGCGTCACACTAGCATTAGAAAAGATTGTCGTTGAAAGGAAGACCTCAGGTTTCAAATCCCAGTCAGAAGTGTAACTTTTCTACTCTATTGCCATGTAACTTTTCTTGTTACTTTATTGGAGTAGTTGGTTAACTTGATTCTAATTTCACTTTTAACTTGTAGCTTGTTGGTTTTGGAAGCGTGAAACATATTAACAACCAGACATGTGTTTTGTTGATCAACTCTATTTAATATGAAAGTCTTAAATTATTTAGTAACATTTGAAAGCTCTGTTGTTCAGGTGAATAACGACACATCATGAGTCACACTACACCTATTTAAACCTCACTCGTCCAAAAAAGGTGAACGATACTGGACCGTGCGTCCAAATTGAACTCTTTAAACCTCGCTCATATAGAAGTGAGTCCTCGCGGATACTCGATGCGAGTTGAACTGACTTCCCGCCGCGCGGAGGCCAGAGAAGAAGGCGGCCGACCTGCCCTCTAGCGCCACACACGACAAGCACACAGCTCAACAGCGCGGGTGATACGTAGAGTGTGACGCCACACTCTACAGAAGTACTTCTGTAAGGGCCGTATGCAAGAACTTGACCAAGTGGATGCTTTGTTGACACTAGCGTGGGTTTGCTTGCATCATCATAGGTTAAAAGGTGGAGCGATAGGGTGCTCGGGACCACACTATCAGCCCACTAACCATTCACTATACGTTCTTGCATACTGCCCTAAGTCTCTTAAGAAAAAAAATCCTACTCTTCCTCTATTCATATGCGGGTTTATTTCAAATTAATTCTCCCATTCTTGTTTTTAACCCATAAGGTAATGTGAACATGATACCCCAAACAGCCGTCTCTCGCGCACACAACATAGTGTATAATCTCATGGTTACTAAAGTACTGTTAACTGATGTGGCTCTTCATAAAATAAATTACCGTATACAATGTAAAAAAAAAGTTTTATATATAAAAAATAGATTTTCTATAATTTATGAAAAGTAGAAATTTGTTTTGATATCATGTGGAATATTTTTAACAGAACAAATCTATGTTGGTTACTAGCCTAAATTTATCTAGAAATAGTAAATATTTTCAAGTACACGCCCTGGCTATGTAGGTCTATGATGAATCAAATCTCATGGACACAAGCTTTAATGAATAGGCCCAACGCATTTAGTATATTGTGATAGCATGGTCTAATCTTTAATGTGTCACTTTAAGTGAGTCTGGACTGCCTTTGGTTTCCAAGTCCTGATTGTGTTGAGGGTGGTTTTTAATAAATTCCTTCCTTCATGCTAATATGCATATCTCTAAACTAAACTACCCTAGGTATATGACCTATTATTTCTTATGAATGGTTTAATACACAATCATAAATCTATAATGAAATAACCATATTTACTATTCTGTATATAGTAAATGTGATTGTATTAAGTACTGTTATCATTCGTCGGGGAAATATGAATTACTTGTGTGGGTTCTTGATTGACTTTAGACTTGGCTTTTAGAAGTTTATTAGTACTACGGGTACTATACTATTACAAATGTGATGTTACAAGTGAAGTTAAAATGAATAACTTAGTGAGTATAGAGAAGTGAGTGACCGAACGAGTTATGAAGTTTACTTAATGGCCTGTCTGGCTGCTAGGCGGTCCTTGCACGTTCGTCGAACTTGGTTCCCTGGGCTTGAGCGGCCGCCCCAGCTGGTACTTGCTGAACCTGACGACTTAGCCCGCATGGCCTCGTGACCTCCCAGCTTACAATCTTCTGCAGTCAGCCTTAAGGAGCTCCAAACCCTCCCATTTAAGGCCATTTGTGCAGAATATATTTTTTCACCATTCAAAAGACTTTTCTTCTATGAAATGTTACACACCATAAATGTATTTTTTATTAACGAACTATGAAGATAAGAAGCTTCAAATTTTATGTTTTCCGAAACTATTCTAGGCCACACTTTTAAAATAAAAATTTGAAAATTGAAATTTAGTATCTTTAATACTATACCTATTTGATAAAGCTGAGATTTTACCATGGTAAGAAGCATACTCTGTACACATATGCATAAAGTTCCCTTAAAATCAACACAATTCAACAATTGTTTATTGATACTAATTCATCTATAAATATTAAATATTAGTATTCATACAATTTATCGATGTGTATACTTAAGACTACAAAACATATTCAGACTTAAATATACAACGTTTTACTGATTAAGATTTCCGTATGACATAAAAATATTCACTGAAATTCCAAGTTGGCTCACGAAATCAAAACTTTGTAGGGAAGTATAGCTTAGTTGACAAGAACAGGTAATAACCCGCCTCCACAGTTCGTGCAACGCACAGCCACTGTTATTCCTGCTGTGTTATCACAGAAACCCAGTAATCTGCAGCCTATGCGAGTTTTCTGTTTGACCGATCATCCGCAAGCTGTCTCTTGAAATAGTTAGCTTCATATTGTAGTGATATTGATCTTTATGTCACTGTCAGGGTTTTTTCATTGTTGAAACATGTTGTAGTAATTTTTAGATTTGTGTTTTATTTGTGATCACTGTGAACTGCAAAGAAACATATATATGATTATTAAAATAATTATACATATATGATTACTAAAATAATTATATATATAATTATTAAAATAATAAACAATGGTTCCTTCCCTCATAGCCTGGAAAACGTAAAGCTTCGAAACTAAGAATGAGAATAATGTATTATATAGGCAGATAAGGTTTATGTTTATTTTGTATTTTAGAGTTTTTTCAGAATCAGCAACACAGAATATACAATCTAATAAACAATAAATGCCTGTAAGCGATCGCCATGATTTCGACACATTGCATATCAAGAATGATGAAATAATTCTTAACATTTGAAAGCACTTTTTACAGCCATTGTATAAAGAATCTTTTTCATGAAAAAATAGTGATTTAGGCAGTTTATAGTGTTTTAATTCCTTAGCTATTTGAACTAGTTTAGTCATTATTAATACAGATAACGGCATTATTTTATATAACTTAAATTGGCAAACTTATTACCCTGAATACATTAATATTCATATGGAAAAAATAGTTCCACGATCTTCAATTTAGTGAAAACTGCAATGATTCAATTAAATTATATACTTTTTATAAGTATTTATATTTTAATTAGAGGTAAGAATATTTATACTGTCAGTCTGAGCTTAGATCTTGGTTCAAATGGGATTATCTGCATGATAAATTTTCTTGATTATTACATTTTAATTAACATTAAAATTTTGTGATTATCTACATTTTAAATCATCTGGATGATTTTCTTCAAATTCGTTATGCCTAGGCTATAGNATATATATATATATATATATGCACTTTACCTAAAGTAGCAAACCCAAAAAGTCAAGTGGTTACAATTAAATTGATTATATTGTTCAAATATTTGATAATTTTAGGAATACGGCAAGTTTCCACAGTTAAATAGAATTACTGAATACTAAGACATATACAACATTCAGAAGAAGGCCGGGAATTGTTCAAATAATAATACGCCCCTGCCAAAAATTGAACCCGAAACCCTTTACACAGTAGACCATCCTGCTAGCGACTGAGCTAACGCCCTATGGTACTATCATTATATCACATTTATAGTCTGTATTTTCTTACGTTCTCTCCCACAGTTGGAAAACTATTAAATGAGTGGCCTCTTGAAAATATTCTTGATAAGAAATAGATTTTTTATCGCCTTAAAATTGGCGTGAATGAAAGAATCTACGTTTAAGCTGGCAATTTTTCCCGCATGGCTTACATTTTGGAAACTCTTGTATTTGAATATTTAGAATGTCTCTGTTGATCCCACCTATAAGGGTATCACCAGGTCAAGTTTCAGGCTGTAGTTCCTAGAAGTAATCTATAATGATGTGTCAATCAGTGAGATATTCTGTTGGGTACCTAAACAATATAGGAAGGTATAGTGTTCATTATTTATGTATTTCTAACTCACTTAGACAGTAATTTTAGGCCTAAGTATGATATTATAGTAGTAATTGATGTTTGCATTTGCAAGTGTGTGAGCACTCTGAATTTACTTCAAATGAAAAACTGATATTTACTATTGTAACAACAGTTTTTCTACCAATTTTTTATTATTATTTTGCAAATAAATAATGTAATGAAATAATTTACAAAGGAATGTCTTTTATTACATATGACTTTCATAAAAAATATCATGGGAGAGAGAGAAAGAGAGAGAACGATTTTTATTTGAATGAATTTAATCAAAATAACTGAAGCATTCTTATCCAAATAAGATGTAACTTATAAACGTATATATATTCGCTCTCCATTGTTTTAGGCACTTTGAATTATTTAGTGATTAGGTTTTGAGGTTTGAATTATTCTAGGGTGCAAGGAGGGTGGATGGGCAAACTATAGAAAGAGAACACATGTGGAAAGCCACCTAAAAATATGTAAAAATTATATATATTTCTTATTTGTCTAGGTGTATTATTAATAAACCTACCTTTTT
>CABFWB010003005.1:0-41909 GCA_902151455.1 Timema bartmani | reverse complement strand
ATATGTGTGTGTATATATATATATATATATATATATACACACACACACACATTTTTTTACGTTTTGATACGACCCTTAAATTAATTATAATTTTACATTTGACATCCATGAATTAGCCCTTCTCCCCTTTTAAAAACAATTTTTTAAAATTATTACAATAGTTTTTTCTTTTGTTCCAGATTGTTCCACAAAAAAAATATCAGTTTTTCCGTTTTGATACGCTCACAAATTATATGTTTGCTTTGGACCTCCACAAAGCTGCCTCACTATCCTTTCCCCCTAAAAACATTAACTTTTTTTTTATGATTGCAATAATTTGTTCTTCGTTTGTTCCAGAAAAAATAGTTTGATCTGTTTTTATACGCCCATAAATTGTATGTTTACATTGCATGTCCATGAAGTTGACATCCCTCCCCCATCTTTTAAAAACCCACATTGCAATGGTTTGTTCCGGATGGTTCCTCCAAAGAAAAAAAAACGCACATTTCGTTTTGGCAGGACATCATATGATATATTTAGACCAGGAGTACGGATTGACACCTTTTTGGCAACCATATTCTCCACATGAATGCATACAACTTTTAAAAATCAATGTATCATCTTTGCAATCAATAATTCGTTCTTGGTTCATTTTAGATTTCTTTTTGCTAATATTTTCATTTAATCCTTTTGTAAAGCCTCGATAATTTTTTCTAGTAGTAGCTCTCTCACATTCTTTCAAAACTTAATTTTTTTAAAAAGTTTGTTGTTAGTTTGTTTGAATGTTCCTTAACATGCTTATCTTTATTTTGTTCTGAATTTCTTTTCAAAAAATGTGTTTAGTTCATGTTGAGAGTTTTAAAATTTATATATTTTTATCACTATTCTAAGCTCCCTTTCCTCACTTCAGCTAAATAAAATATAACAAAATTTGTATTTTTGATTTTATAACTTTTTTAGTTTGTTCCAGATTATTGTGCATTATATTTTAGTTTGTTCTTAGATCTTTTACAAACACTATATAAACTAGTGTCACTAGTGATGATGATAGCCTTTTGTGTGTGCGACCTGTATGGTCACACAAGGTGTCAAGTAAAGAATGTCCCACCCTCTATGTCAAAATATAAAAAATATTGTCTTTGATTTGCTCACTATACATAAAAAAGCAATAAAAAGGTGAAGCAAGTCATGAATACAAAAACTAGGGAGACCTTGGTCTACAACTTACTGCACTTCATAAGACTCATAGTAAAGAAAAGTATTTTTATGGGCTTCACTTTCTCCTAAGCTCCAAAATATTGGTTTCGTCTACTTGGGCAGTTGTGAAATTTCAAAAGATACCTGAGATCAATCAAAATTTACTAACATGACCCAATATAAATTTCCAAAAAAGTTATTAAAAAAACTATAGAATAGCCTGAAATTCTAAAAAATTACTACAAATTTGCCAAAAAACAAACAAACTAAGAATTTAAACAAAAAATCGAAATGAATGCACATGACTAAATCAAATATGTTCTTTACAAATGGAAACTAAAAATAGCTATGCAATAAAAGTCTTTTAACAGCTTAACTCTCGCATTCTGTTAAATATAATATTGATCTACAAAAATTTACTTTAAAAAAAAAATCCCATCCCAACGCAACTTTTAACCGTTTAATTTCAGCATCTTATCGGTTATGTGGATTTTACAAACATGACAAACAAATAGGAAACATAATTAATTTTCAACATTATTTTCTCATTCCTACAACTGTTTGATTAGAAAGAATAAGTTTAATTATTTATGCATTATAAAATATCGATATCATTAAAAAATATATTAATTTAACATAAGTGCCTGGATATTATTCAAACCAGAATGAGCTACCATGAAGTTGGCCCCGCTCCTCCCAATGTAAAAATAATATAAGTGTTGGGGCAGGGGTTTCCATGAAGTTGGCCCCTCATGAGTAAACAAAGTGTCAAATTCACCTCCCATTTGTGCAAGAACAAATACTCAACAAACAAAACTTTTTGTGGGACAATCTGTAACAAACGAAGAACAAACGATCGCAACAATAACAATTTCAATTTTCCAACCTGGGGGTAGGGGGGGGGGGGGCTACTGTGAAGTTGGCCCCCCCTCAATATAAACACACCATTTGTGGGTTTATCAAAATGAAACAAACGAAAATCCATTTGTGGGTTTATCAAAATGAAACAAACGAAAATCCATTTGTGGGTTTATCAAAATGAAACAAACTAAAATTTTTGCGGAACAAACGATTGCAATCATAAAAATTTGAATTTCAAAATGAATGGACCAACCAGACGTAATTGACGGATATCCAGCCAGAAATGTAATTGAATAGAACTCTAGTGAAGAATGAATTACTCTTTTTGCAAGCTAATCAACACATCCTAGCCCTTGCTACTCTGATGCTTCAAAACGAAATTATCAAACCATAAGTCCTAACAGTTGACTCACAGAGTATCAGCTTACGTCTGTGCCTCTGTGCCGACACAGCAAAGCTGATTGATGTACACTACCATATTAAAGCTGAAGTTATGTATCCATGCGAAGCTCGAGAGTTGCCAGTGGTAGTAATGCCGTTAACTGGGCCACCGGCCTGGTTTCTAGCTATGGAATGCTGACATCTCCTTTTTTTAGTCAGTGCTGAGAGTTTATTTGTTTATTGCTTCATCATAACAATCCTCGTAACATTCGTTATGTCACTCACCACTCACAATATAAAATGTTGACCCAAACTTGCCCTCCAATTGTTGCCGACAGTACTTACATATGATTTTTGAATGGACAAAGTGCAAGTAAAATGAGTTTTCAGTGATGTCGCCCACTTTTGGTGGTTGCGTAGTCCACTCGTGTAATGGCTGGATTGCTGATGATGGGAAGATCAGGTGTTTAATTCCGCTTGGGGTGTCCCGAGGACAGTTTTTCTTAAATGGTTTCCAACACACCCTCTATGCAAATACAGATACATTTCTCATCCCTACCCCATTAGTGCAAAAAACCCTTGCAAGGCAGTAGGAAAGGAGAGCTACAAGTTGTAGGTAAAGAACAAGAGGTAGTAGGTCACAAACTAGAGGATATAGGTCACACACTAGAGGTACCAATTCTTCATATCATGAAAGTGGTTGCCACTATACCGGTTTAAGATTACTATTTAAAGTATAATAAAAATACACAAAATAGTATAACTAATTGTATAATTTTGTTGCACAATACATGCATATAGTAGATGAATAGATGACACAATAATTATGACAGTAAATAAATAACCAAGAAATTACAAATAATGGCACAGACAGACTAGAAACACTATTGATACACATTAAGTCATTAAAACACACAAATACAAAAAAAAAAACTAGTTAAAACACTGGTGTATAAAATACAATTATAATAATTATATAATACAAACTTCTTTGGTTTAAAAAATGGTGAAGCAGTTATTTAAATTACAAAATGCTTATAAAGTTTTAAATCATTTTATTTTACATCGATTTAGTTAAATTATTAGTCGACATACCTAGGCATGAGCAGGTCAAAACTGATTTTATTTTTGGCTCAGTAAATTGCATTTACCAAACCTTAAGGCAAGACTAAACTTTTGAGAAACGAAGTGTGAAGACGATCACAATGAACTAATGTAATACTCGACAAACATTTTACTTAATATAGGAAAAATGTATTAAATTAAAGATTGAAAGTAGGATGGAAGGGCAAGGCCTACACACCAGAAAACTGTTGGCCTCAAAGTTCACAATTAAAACACAAACCACATAATTATGTAATTTTCAGGGTACACCAGTCCCCTTCCCCAGCAGAAGAGAGTAAAACACAGATTGGACTATGACAGCATGACTAGAGGTAGGTCATGGTAACTTAGATTAGAACTGTTGTTGCCTGTTACTTGATTCAAAAAAAAGTTTAGGCTTGAATTCTACTGTTTCCTGCTCAAAATTGTGTCTTTAATCATGGTAGATGGAAAGAATGTTGTATTTATATTATATTTTATTTAATTATATTATTAATTGTGAACTTTGAGGCCTAAACTTTTCTGGTGTGTTATGACTTGCCCTTCCATCCTCCTTTCAATGTTTAGTTATACTTAATATGTATGAAATAAAGTACTTTAAACCTGTTTTAGCCCCTAATAACACCAACTTCGGTAGTATATATTTTGAAGAAGGTTTGGTGGATGCAAATTTATAAAAGGAACAAACAAAATATGGCTGTTACAATGAAAATAAAAACACAGTTCATACTTTACATTGCTGTCAATGGACAAAGAGGCATTGGCATCCTCTTCAAGAAAATCGACCGCCGCCACCTATTTTCTATTCTATTTTAATTATGTAATTTATAAATATTATAAAGAAACAAAATCACAATTTAAAATTAATAATTAGTGGAGACCAGTGTAAAAATAGTCATTGATATTCACGAATATAGCCCATTGAACAATTTAATAAACCTGAATATATTATACCATGGTGTCTATAAGAATGAGTTGATGAGTTCCAATAGAATGAAACCTAGGTCGAGGGATTGGGTGGTGACGGTCGATTTTCTTAAAGAGGCAGCCAATACCTCTTTGTCCAGTGGCGGCAATGTAAAGTGTGAACTGTGTTCTTCTTTTCATTGTAACAACCATATTGTGTTAGTTTCCTCTTATGTGTTTTGAATCCACCTTTCCTGTACCTTCTTCCAAACATGTATTACAAATTACCTCAAAGAGTGAAAATAGGTTTTCCTTAACGAGATATACCAACTTTGATAGTTAATACAGCAAGAACCGGGCATGGCATTGTGGAGATTTAGGAGGAAAACAATGAAAAATTTAGATCAGCGAAGTCGTTTTACCATATTAAAAAAATACAATAAAATGAAAAATTAACTATTCCAAAGTGTAAAAAAACTATCCAACCGATTATAATTTCAATGCTGTCAAATGAATAATACAGAAAACTACACTTCAAAATGTTTTATGGCTCGAGCGTAATCTTCTGATATACAGGCTAATTATCGGTGGGACGGGCTCTTAAATAAATATTATAGAATTGCAGAAAATGAAGCACAAATAGAAATGAAAAACAATATAAAACAAGCCCTTGCCAAGTATAACAATATTTTGCTCAGCAAAGATGTTTTCATCCTTCAACAACTATACCTCATTGACGGTTGGAGTGATGGTAGCTGACAGCAAAAGTTACCAGATCTACTCTCATGTATCCATTTGCCAAACCATATGAGCTTAGAGACCATGTGTTGAGTTGTCACTTTTGAAAGTCATAACTTTCACAACGAACCATTTATTTGTAATTATGTGTTTCTTTTAACCATTTTTACATCTTCTGCTAGCTTTCAGTTACCACCACTCCTAAGCCATGCCTAACTACTTCTTGATGGAGATGTCAATGTCACGTGGCAGTGAAATATTGAATTGTTTGTAAATATGTGCTTCAATTTATACAACTGTTTATTTTACTTGGAATTGTTTTGATGACTCCTGAGGTGAGACTCCAGATACATTTTCTTTGAAAAATGTTGTCCACAAATGTCACAGTTGCAAACTTGGGACAAGAAAGCATCTCTTCGTTTAGATTTACTTGAATAGTCTTCATTCTTGGTCTTATCAAAAGATGGCTGACATGCTTTTGTATATGTATGTAGCTTGAAGTTACCTTTTTGTATGAAAGAGTAGTTACAGTAGTTACAATAAAATCTTTTTTCCTCAGTGTGTGTCAACTTGTGTCTCTCCAGATGACTCTTGCTGGAGAATCCCCGACAACACACCTCACAGAGGTGTGGCCTTTCTCCGCTGTGTGTCCGGATGTGCTTTTTCAATCTCTGTCTCGTTGCAAACTTTCGCTCACAGAATTGACACTTCATCTTCATTATAGCGCGATCTAAATGAGAATACTTGTGTACACCCAGATTTTCCAGAGACACAAACTTTTTCCCACACAATTCACACATGTAATTACGCTCCCCATAATGGATCCTTAGATGTTTCCTCAGAATTGTCTTTTCCTTGAATGTGCGGCCGCATTCTTCACACTCGAAAGGCCGTTCATCTGTGTGAACTTTCAGATGACGTTCCAGAACTTTGCGCACAAAGAATATCCCACAATAGTCGCACATGTAGTGTTTGAGTTTAGAGTGAAATATTTTGTGATAATTTAAGGAATATTGTGAATCAAAACATTTGTTGCACAACTTGCACACGTGCATTAGGTCGACTCTAGTAACACCGTCTTTAATACTGGCAAGTTCAATCGCCTCTCCATCATTCTTATGAGCGTCATTTCTTTTATTACCTTTAATTTTGTGTTTTTTATACTTTTTACAACTATTACCAATTAGCATTCGACTGCACCCTTCACTTATGTTCGAGTGACAAGACCTTAATTGATCTGAATCAAGAAATTTAAAGTCATTCTCCTCTTGGGTTGAAATTTGCCTCATTGAATCTTCAAATAACGATTGATAACTCGAGAAATCACCTACAAAAATAAAAACAATTCCAGGACTTGAATAATTAATGCTAAATTATTAAATTTAAATGTATTTTAATGATCCATCAGAATAGAATGAAATTTAATATTTATTTATTTTACTTTGAATTGTTGAGTATTTGCAATGAACACATTTTAAATTCAAAGTATGATTAAAAAATGTTTTATTGCACGATTGTTTGTAATATTTAGTTTTAATCTGATAAATAAAGTTATCTATGAGCTCCTTGTTGGTTTTGAAGTGGTTGGTTCTGAAGAGATGATAATAGCTTTGCACTAATGCTGGGATCATGATCAACTTAACATAATTTAACATAAAGGATCTCTTCGTGTTTTTAAATGGAAGCGATCACAATGCAGTTAACTTAACAATGACTTGCAGTTTACTTAACTTAATAGATGTCCTGGGAGATCTTTTACGTTAAGTGAACGTTACTTGAAGGGTATCACGTGATCTAGCTAGCCAATTATTATGCGAGTGACGTCTACAGGGCTATTTATTAATTCATTTGTTGGTTTTATGACCAAGGTCTACTTTTTAGCTTTAGTTATAGTGAATGGACATTTAATTAAAATAAGCGCTAGTATCTTATCATTATAGAACAGACTCAATTCAAATATTGTAAGGAAGTTAAAACCACAAAGCTTTTATTATATAAAATGGTATAATGGTTTGCTTTCAAAGAGATCCTTGTTATTAAAATATAAATCAACTATCATAATCATGAATAAAAGAGCATTAAAATCTGCTAAAAAAAGTTTAATGATAGGGAAATATCTATAATATCAGTAGAAAACAGTAAACATTCACAAATCATACAACACATAATCTAGAATAGAGATGTTTGGTTCGAGTTGTTACATTAAGTTACATGAATCGTGATCACACATCTGTTTTCTTAAGTTGAGTTAACAAGTGAACGTTACGTTAAGTTGATTGTGATCACGTCATAATTCTTGGCTGTAAGAAGCTAGTTGAAAATCTGCCAGTTTAACTGCTGGGATAAAGCCTTTGTGCAAGCCGCAGTGTGGAATATGAAAGGCTGAAGAAGCTTCAGAGGTTGATCCGAAACAAAAATCATGGAATGCTCAACGAGGGTGTTGTTCACCTGCGTGACAATGCTCTACAATGCGGCTTGCGCAAAGGCTTTACCCCAGCAGTTAAACCAGTTAGGAGATTTTCAAATACCCCTCTTCACAGGAAGGACTTGGCACAAAGCTATTACCATCTCTTCAGAAAGATAAAAGTCTGACTGTCCACCCACCACTTCAAAACCAACAATGAGCTCATGGATGAAGTCAACAACTGACTGAGTACTCTGGTTGCACCGTCCCTTGACGAGTGATTGCAAAAGATGGTGCTACGGTACAAGTAAATAGTTGAAAACAGCACCTTTGAACTAGTATGAATGTTTTTATAAATAGTTGCAGAAGAGTATGTATGGTCATCCAACTTACATCTCTCCGAGACATTATGGGTAGTTGAAGTTACTGGGAGATTCGAGGAGACAGTATTTGTAGGAACTTGTAAATCTGGAGTGCAGCTGAAACAAGAAGTAGAATGTTGGAACAAACATTTACATATTCCACACTTTTTATGGCATTTATAAAGTCAAATGGCAACAAATTTTCTTTAATTTATACCCAAGATATGTTTAGTTAGCATAACTAATAACCAACCAATGCTATCAATTGCAAGCCAAGAACTGGATGCATATAACATTTTAAGCGAGCGGAATGTAAGGAAGATGATGATTTTGATTCAAAAGTTATTTAATTGAGCAATTAAACTTGTGTAGACTTTAAAAATTAAACAATGGCTCAAAATGATATTTATAAATAGTGAGAGAATGAAAGAAAAGCAAGACCTACACTTACCAGGGAAATGTCTGTATAAACATAGAGAGGAGGATAGAAGGGCAAGGTCTACACTTACCAGGGAAATGTCTGTATAAACATAGAGAGGAGGATAGAAGGGCAAGGTCTACACTTACCAGGGAAATGTTTGTATAAACATAGAGAGGAGGATAGAAGGGCAAGACCTACACTTACCAGGGAAATGTCTGTATAAACATAGAGAGGAGGATAGAAGGGCAAGGTCTACACTTACCAGGGAAATGTCTGTATAAACATAGAGAGGAGGATAGAAGGGCAAGGTCTACACTTACCAGGGAAATGTCTGTATAAACATAGAGAGGAGGATAGAAGGGCAAGGTCTACACTTACCAGGGAAATGTCTGTATAAACATAGAGAGGAGGATAGAAGGGCAAGGTCTACACTTACCAGGGAAATGTCTGTATAAACATAGAGAGGAGGATAGAAGGGCAAGGTCTACACTTACCAGGGAAATGTCTGTATAAACATAGAGAGGAGGATAGAAGGGCAAGGTCTACACTTACCAGGGAAATGTCTGTATAAACATAGAGAGGAGGATAGAAGGGCAAGGTCTACACTTACCAGGGAAATGTCTGTATAAACATAGAGAGGAGGATAGAAGGGCAAGGTCTACACTTACCAGGGAAATGTCTGTATAAACATAGAGAGGAGGATAGAAGGGCAAGGTCTACACTTACCAGGGAAATGTCTGTATAAACATAGAGAGGAGGATAGAAGGGCAAGGTCTACACTTACCAGGGAAATGTCTGTATAAACATAGAGAGGAGGATAGAAGGGCAAGGTCTACACTTACCAGGGAAATGTCTGTATAAACATAGAGAGGAGGATAGAAGGGCAAGGTCTACACTTACCAGGGAAATGTCTGTATAAACATAGAGAGGAGGATAGAAGGGCAAGGTCTACACTTACCAGGGAAATGTCTGTATAAACATAGAGAGGAGGATAGAAGGGCAAGGTCTACACTTACCAGGGAAATGTCTGTATAAACATAGAGAGGAGGATAGAAGGGCAAGGTCTACACTTACCAGGGAAATGTCTGTATAAACATAGAGAGGAGGATAGAAGGGCAAGGTCTACACTTACCAGGGAAATGTCTGTATAAACATAGAGAGGAGGATAGAAGGGCAAGGTCTACACTTACCAGGGAAATATCTGTATAAACATAGAGAGGAGGATAGAAGGGCAAGGTCTACACTTACCAGGGAAATATCTGTATAAACATAGAGAGGAGGATAGAAGGGTAAGACCTACACTTACCAGGGAAATATCTGTATAAACATAGAGAGCAGGATAGAAGGGCAAGGTCTACACTTACCAGGGAAATGTCTGTATAAACATAGAGAGGAGGATAGAAGGGCAAGACCTACACTTACCAGGGAAATGTCTGTATAAACATAGAGAGGAGGATAGAAGGGCAAGACCTACACTTACCAGGGAAATCTCTGTATAAACATAGAGAGGAGGATAGAAGGGTAAGGTCTACACTTACCAGGGAAATGTAGGACTCAAAATTCACAATCAATACACAGAAAAACATATGACAGTAATTATTGAGGCCCATCAAGCCCCTTGTTGAGCAGAACACTTAGTGTAATTGTAAAATAATGAATTATACAAATATTTCTTCAATAAAATACACCAATTAACAAGTTGAACTGACGAGTTTAGAAAACAGTTACTTTCACTTACAGAAGTACAGGATATATATCAGAGTCATCTTGGTCTGAATCTGTCTCAGCAGAAGAAACTTTATCTGATGTTTTGTTAATATTTTCAACCATGACAGATTCATCTTCTCCAGGGAATGGACAAATATATTCTTCGGAGATCTGAGGGTTGAAAACATGTCTTAGACATTAAATCTATCATCAACATCAACAATATTTTGTTGCTGACAATTAATTAACAAATGGGTATTTTCTAGGGACAAAGAGTGTTGTCAAGAGCCCGGAATGTACAAGGCTATGGCGCTCATTTATCATAATTAGGGTATTTTTAAAACATTCTTTAGATTTCCATTGCAAAGTATTTTTATATCATGTTAATTTTAAGAAAATTCACCAGCATTCATAAGAAACAAGAGCTGCGACAATTCAATCTTAACCAACCACACCAGCTACTCTACTAAACATGCTCAGAAATGTGTATTTTGAATGATCAGTCTACCTCTTGTTTCACAGTTACAAGGGGCTGCAACATATGTGTAGTTTGTGAAGAGCGGTCTTGTAGGACAGGTTTTGGAGCCACACTAGTTACAGACACATGACTACTTTGGAACACATTCTGAAACATTAACAAAGACAAAACATATATTACTATTTTAGTTCACAAACATACCTAGGTGCTCATTTTGACTGACAAAAAGTCAAATCTAAACACAACTGAGCACAAATAAAACAGAAACTAAATAACACAATATTTGAAATGGATTCCAAATTTCCCAATCTGACTTATCACTTACATTGGTTCCAAATTCTACTGGAGGATTGATCAGGTAGAGATTTTTTGGACTAGGTTTGAGAGGACTCAGCAAAGCTCTGCGTAAAATGGAACAGTCTTCAGGTGAACTATCTTCTGGCTTCACTCTGAAAAATGCTTCGACACATTACTCACTTTATGGATGAGAAAACTGCTAGGCTATTTTAATCAATATTGTTTAGACTAAGTATATGCTAATATTTAACCAACAACAAACAACAAACATTGCCTTTGGAATGATTTTGGTGTGGTGCAATTTGAGTTTCTAAATTTTTTAATATTGGTTATACGGGTGACTGACTCATCATTGATCCAATATCCGGTGCAGATAACAAAAGTGCAGGCTGTGTCCAGTATGTTTTATGGTTCACAGCATTATCATGCCAACAGTCTCATGGTTTGTCTGTCCCATGATCACACACCTCCGTGAGTCTCGCTGTTTGTCTGTCCCATGGCCTCCACTTTGGTCAAATCACGGTATTCCAGGATATTTGTTGCTACTCCTACAGGACCTACCTTGTTGCAGACCCACAGAGCTAGTGCACTGCTACTAGAACCTCCTATATTCACCATTCACAACATTTACAAATAGACACGTGTTTCACAGATTTATAACCAATTAAGCCTACAAATTATAAAAAATTACCTTATCATCCAATATTTCTTGTTCAACTTTTATCAAATGGTGACGAGCTTTATCACTTCATTACATGCAAGATGAACACTGAAAAATATAAATACAATTATCACTCACCTAGGATCAGATTTATTTTCAGAAACCATTATATTTTTAAAGGATGTTTCTGCAGCATCCAATGAAGAGCTAGTTTTAACTTGAACCTTTTCCATAGCAGTAATGACACGTTTCTGAAATTACCATAGTTAAGGCATAAGGAACGGGCAACTCTTCAAATAAATTATAGTAACAAAACACAAACAACACGCTATTATCTCAAATACAGTTTGTAAAAGTGCACATTCTATTTATTAAGACATTTTAATAACAAAACAGTCCTATACCTAACAACATTGTAAAGTTTGTAAAGCTTGTGATTTCAAATTACCAAGGATAGAAAAAATATAAACATTTCTGATTTTTTCGGTATTGTATTTTACCACCCGTTCATGTTATACGCTTGTGTTCTAATTACACTAATGATTTTAGGGATAAAAAAGATTATATTTAGAGGAAGTGTACCCACATCTGTGTAGAGTAAGAGCAGAAAATCACTCTCAATACCAGTACACCAGAACAAGATTCAAATCTTGATATTCCTGTCATTGGCAGTCTAGACTACTGCAAGAGCGATGCCTTAGACCATGTGGCCACAGAAGCGGGTATTTCTGAATTATGGTAAATTATTTATTCTAACATACTGTAATTTAAATAAAGACCAGTCTCCTATCTCTATTGTACTTCAGGCTACATAATATCTCTAGTACCTACCTGGACCAATCTGTGAAGTTCTATTAGCGAATCAACAGAGGTCAGAATCTTCTAAAACAAACCTTTTTGTATTTTTAGCAATTAATTGACTAGATTTCACATAATACCCTCTTCGCTTTCACGCTCTATTGGTCCTAGTCCATTCATATTTTATATTTATTAGTTCAACAAAGCCCACAAACATACTATTTTTGATAATTTATTTTACCAATAGTAACTTAAACGTTTACTTGTTGACGTATGAGTGGTTAGGTTTTATTTGGTTTGGATAGTTTATAATTATAAACATATTGTATTAACTAGGCTATTTAAAATAATTAGTAAAACATGAGCCGTAGTGTTATCTTGTCACACAAGTGAATAGCCTACATTATTAATTGTTTAGTAATAGAAAACCTACAATCAATAGTTTTCCAAATCACGTGTTGGTTGTAATATATTTTACTGGAGCCATAATAAATAAAATCTGTTTCTAACATTCAGTGTAAGCGTACTAAAGCCTTTAATTTGATATAAAATGATAGGCCTAGTAATTTATTTTAGTACCTTCCTACAACTAGAGATGAGTTAGGTTAGAATGCTCTAAGGGTAAATCTAAAATTACAATCAAGGACTTTTGATTATCATAGTAAGTAAAATATCATTCCCCACATAGGATATGTACCAGTAAATTGTTCTTCTCTATTGATAAACCATGTTTACCCTAACAATGTAGGCTAGGCCTATAATATATACTAAATAAATTAAATAATAACATGACCTTTATTTAATAAAAGTAATGTAATTTCTTCTCTGTTATAGTGGCGGATAGTTACCATAATAATTAGTATTTCTATATAATACTGCATTATCAACCCGATCAGAACAATTCATTGGTAACTGATGTATACATTTTACACAAATTTGGATTTTTATTTGTTTTTATTTAAGCGTCTTGTTTTAAGATTACAGCTAGTGCTGCCAACACTTAACAACAAACCTCTTATAAATGTTATAGGACCAAAGCGCAGTGATCTCTATATTATACTGGATAAACATAAACACACGCATTGCCAAGGACCAAAGCGTGACGCTCAAGTTTATCGTCTGCTTCATAGTGGGTGGAAAGATTTAACGGTTTCTTTCAATGTTCTTATGCGAAAACATGTCTCTGAAGAATAAAAGTGTTATTGTTTGAAAATAGTGATGTATTATACCACACTTGCCTGAAGAACCATTTACATTAAAGGATAGACGATTCATTTTTACCGGTAATACTGCACAAATACGAATACAATATTTAATATATTTGAACATGTAGTTATTATCCATGTTGGTTACAGTCTGTCAAGATTACACTTATATTAACTAAAGTTGGCTATTAGCTTGTGTGTTGGTTTCATAAACCATATTATATTGAAAGCTTGATAAATAAAATGAAATATGGTATCTTAAAACTTGATTACATTGGTTTGAATGACCAACTTTTTGTAGTTATCTCACCTACAGACAATCATTTAGGTTATATGCTTGTAGAAAGTATCATTATACTGTCAGAGTACACAAGTTTATAGAAATAATTAACAGGCTTAGACTTGACAATACATGTTATAAGAACTGAGAACATGACTCAAACTAGAATATCCCTGCATATAATTGCCTATTTTAACACTCCTCCTCAATTCTAATACGACCAAAAAAGTAGGAAAAATGTCCTATATGTACCCTCTAATACATACAAATAAACTCAAGTGAATCAGAATTTGATTAAACCAATATAATTACAAAAGTACTCAAATTTGTTTCCAACCAAACTCTTTGTCAGAATGTCAGCACATTGTTCATTTGTCTCCAAATAAATCACATCAATAACACCATTTAAATACAAATCACAAACAAAGTTGTATTTGACATCAATATGCTTTAGTCTTCGATGTTCCCATTTATCCAAACATCTTATGCAGGGCTAGTTTTACTCGTACACCTTGGTGGGTCCTAGAATGATCCCAAAGTCCTGGATCAGTCTTCTCAACCAGAGTAGGTCAGATGAGGCAGTTGACAGGAAGACAAACTCTGACTCCGTTGAGCTCAAGGCGACTGTAGTTTGCTAACGTGTAGTCCAACCAACAGTGGAACATAAACTAAGTATCCAGATGTAGATTTACGACCATTGCTGTCATTGGCTCAGTCTGCATCAATGTAGGCCCGCAAGGCGACATCACAGTTCTTAGGAAAGAAGAGACCAACTTAAAGTTTTCCTTGAATGTATCGTAGTATTGGTTCGAGTCCATTCCAGTGTGCTTCTATTGCATTGTTATGATACCTGCTGTAGAAATTCACTGAGAAGCTAAGATCAGGGCGAGAATAGAGCATCACATGGATCGAACTACCAAAAAGCTCACGGTACTTTTTTATTTTATTATACACTCTGATATAGTTATTTCATGTGGTTTTGCCTCCATCGATGTCTTGACAAGTTTGCACTGTTCCATACAAAATTTCTTGAGAACTTTCTTTAAGTAGGCTGTTTGGCTAAGGAACATGCCATCAGTTTTCTGATCAATTTTTATACCTAGAAAGCTGTGCAAACCTCTAAGATCCTTCATCTTGAATTCTGACATAAGAGCTGTTTTTATGTCATTCAACTTCTGAATATTGTTCCCTGCCAAAATTGTGTCATCTACATAAACCAAAAGGTAAGTTTTGACGCTGTTGCTGAAGCGGAAGTACATACATTTTTCGTTTTCAGACGGCTCAAATCCGAGAGAATTCACACATTTGTCAAGTTTAGCATTCCACTACCGTGGTGCCTGCTTCAATCCATAGAGGGTATTGTGTAACTTACAAACAAGGTTGTCAGTTACGAAGCCAGGTGGCTGCGTCATATACACCTCTTTAGAAAGGTCTCCATGTAGGAATGCATTTTTCACGTCCAACTGGAAGGCATTCAAATCTTCTTTGTTTATGATGGCAAGCAGGGTCCTGACAGTAGTTAAATATGCTACGGGTGAGTACGTTTCTTTGTAATCAAACCTTTTCTTCTGTGCACAACCCTTCACCACCAACCTTGCCTCGTACCTGTCAAGCTGTCCATTTCTATCCTGCTTCATTTTGAAGATCCACTTGCAGTTGCTAGCTCGTTTACGGATGGCAGCTCAGTAAGGGTTCAGCTCTCATTTTTGTTCAATGAGTACATCTCTTCCACAACTGTAGCCATCCATTGTTGGGCATCATCTCTTCTATGGATGTCCACAAAGGTTTCTGACAAATGGTCAATGAATGACTCAGCACCAAGAGCCAGTGTGACATAGTCATTTAGGTACGCTGGTGCATTGCGAGGTCTCATGCTCCTACGCAGAGGTTCAAGTTACTCGCCAGGTCTAGGATTCTCTTCTTCGTCAGAAATTGTCTTTAGTTCTCCTTCTGAAGACGGCTCCTCCTACAATTCCTCAGTAAAAACTTCATTTGGAGTCGAACAGATGACCTCAGCAGCTCGAGAGGGTGTTGAACCAATAAAATTACTGGTTATGAACGAATGTTCATAAAAAATTATATCATGCCCACGTATGATTTTTCGTACCTGTAACCAACAAAGTAGCACTTTTTA
This sequence comes from Timema bartmani, assembly GCA_902151455.1. Lineage (NCBI taxonomy): Eukaryota > Metazoa > Arthropoda > Insecta > Phasmatodea > Timematidae > Timema > Timema bartmani. The sequence continues at coordinate 25,996 of CABFWB010003005.1, read as the reverse complement.
GAATGGCTGTCAAGTTTACTTTTAAATACTTAATTAGGTAATCGAAAATGTACTATACAGCCAAAAACCTTCACTTTGAACATATCAGGCTTTACACCATACCACCATTCTGCTGGAACCTGGTTTTCAAGAGCTTTAGTAGGCGATATGTTTATTAGGTAGACCTTAGTCATAACAGCATCCGTCCAGAGTGACTTATCAAGAGAAGAATGAAGGAGTAAACAGCGTGTTTTCTCCATGATGCTACGTCTCATTCTTTCTGCGTCGCCGTTCTTCTGACTGGTATGCCTGATCGTAAACTCTGACTGGATACCCTTCTTAAAAAAAAATAAAAAAATTAGCATTTCCTGCGACTCAGATTCACCACCATTATCTGACCTAAAGCGGGTTAAAGTAAGCTGTTGCCATAGCTTCAAATTGTTTGAAGTATAAAAATACTTCAAACTTTGCCTTTAGAGTGTAAATGACTGTAAAGTGAATATAATCATCAATCAAGGTAAGCAGATACCTCTTTTGATCATATGATACGGGCTTAATGGGCCCCACAAGATCACTGTGTATGATCTCCAAAGTGCGCTTAGCTTTAATGCGTAGCTTTGTGTGCGGAAGACGTGTTTGTTTAGCCTGTATGCGAAAGTCACATAAATCGGGGATCTATCCTGGATCAACCTTGATTTCTTCTACAATCGTACTTAAGTGAACTAAACCAGTTTTGCCTATGTAACCAAGCCTCTTGTGCCATAAATCAAATGATACAATGTAACTAACACCAGCACATGCTTTTTCACGAGGTGAAAGAGATATTGTATACACTTTACCTGATCGAGTGGCAGCAGCTACAAAAATATCGCCTTTCAGAATGGTAGCTTTTCCCTTTTAAAACACAACTTTAAACCCATTAGAGTCAATTTTACTAACTGAGAGCAAATTAAATTGTAATCCAGGGACAATAAGTACGTAGGAATGTTGTATACAGTTTTGATTACCTTTGTGAGTCAAAGACGCGAGTATATCTCTAATCTCTTCAGCGCACAACATCGATTCTAATTTGGCAATTTTTATATTGATGGACTTTGATAGGCGTCTCTTATTTGAGATCAATCTAATATTTTTATCACAGATCATATGTTCAGTCAAGGCCGTACCCAGCCAATAATTTCATGGGGGGTTTGGTGGGCACATCCCCCAATTGTCCGAGGCTGGAAAAATTTCTAAATGATAAACAGTTCTAGAAGCTATCTGAAGTGTTTTTTTTATGGCATTATAACCCACTAACTGCCGAAGGCTAGAAAGAATTATAAATACTAAACACCTCTAAAAGCTCTCTTAAGTGCGTTTTATGGTAACACAGCCCCCTAATTTGTACTTTTACCTTAATTTTGATATTGTTTGAACCATAAATAAAGCAATATATATTTTGTTTATAAAATTTCAGGGGGGGTTTGAGCCCCCAAATCCCCCCCTTGACTACGGCCTTGTGTTCAGTGGCGCCAGAGTCAAGCCACCACACAGATCCATCACAACAAGCCACTGACGTTGACACAGTCAAATTAAATTCATCATCACTAGATTCAGCTACGCTTGCTTTACGTGTTGAATCCTTCTGCTGCTTCTTTCCTTTCAATTTTGGACAGTCCGAATGAAAGTGACCAGCTTTATGACAGAAAGAACACGTATTACCAGTAACTTGCTTTGAAATGATTTGTTTACAATTAAAACAACATTCCGTTTGCGAAGATTTCAATTTTGTAGCCTTCCAATCAGTAACGCTAGAGAATGATTGGCTGCATCCATCAATACCTTCTGCTTGGCGTTTGCTCTGCTCATCAAGCAGGCGCGTTTTTACGAATGCCAAGTTGAGATTATCAGCAGATAGTGTCTCTATGGCAGTGACAATAACTTTATATTCAGATGGCATAGCCAAGAGAAGATGGCAGACAACATCTAATTCTTCGAGGTTAGCTCCCAACGATTTCAATTCCCGAATAGTACCATCAAACCTAATAAAATGTACTTCAAGGGTCTCTAAAAAGGGATCAAATTTCATCATCAACAAGGTTTTGCGCAGTAAAAGCTGACTAGCAATACCTTTGCGAGCGTAAGTGTTATGAAGCACTTGCCATATATCATTAAGCGGTGTTCTTATCCTTCACACAATCCAAGTGGTTGTCTGAGATTCGTTGTATAATCTGTGACTTACACTTGCAATCGGATTTCCGAAGCTTGTCCAGCTCTTTTTCCTTTTCCGCCTTAACTTCAGCATTATCACTTGACGATATTTTCACCAAGTCCCGATAGTCACCTTGAATAAAGGGCAACAGATCGATTTCATCTAGAAGAGTGTAATGATACTGTTTTGGACCCCTCTAATATATTCAAAAAGTCATGGTTCAAGTGTATTTTTCTTTAAAGTACAGTATGTAAAATTTCCTTTTAATACTTTATCCATGGAGAATCACGTGTTTTCAGAAATAATGTCAATGTATTGTATTTCTTTAAAATATCAACTTCGTTGTATTAGAATGATCTTGTGACTCGCTAGCTCCCTCTACCCAATAGGAAGCCAGCCTTCACAACATCAGGTCACCAGGATTCTTTCTATTAGTTAGTTTTAACACTGGTAACAAGGGGTCCAAGAAGCAAGGGGTAGGTCATATATAAGCCGATTTTGCATATGAATACACACAGTACCAATAATATATTGATAGAGTAATATCACAGAACAATGCCAGTAACTTATATCCATGGAGTACACAGTAATATATTAAAAAGTAAAATCACAGATAAACAATCTGTAACTAAACAAAAACTGTATAACTTAATATCATATCTTCAGTACCGAAGATTTAATTATCTAAATCAATCGTGTGCAACAATGAAGGTCTTACTTATTTTATAAGAATAAAAATCAGAAATAATCAGATTACGTAATCACGTGCAAGTGCGCAGTAAGGCTTAGTTTATATTCATGCATAACTCATAACTAATAGTGAATAGTGCATAGTGTATAGAGCACAATTCATAAGAAAATTACTAAGGTTTATAATGCAACGTAGTGAATAAGACATTCATAACGATTGTCATTTGTTTGAGAGGTGATCTCCTTGCGCGCGTGGTATTTTAAGGATACTACCTCTATGGATATGTCAATCATTGGTCTTCAAAATAATTTACATACTTACAAATATAATATCCTTGTTCCCTTTAACACGCCAATTTTACTAGCTGTATTATAATCTGAGAGATAAATATTGGTACTGTTTACTAAATAGTATTAATCTGAATTTATATATTTAGCATTTAATGGCAGACCATCTAGAATTGCATTTCTGGCTTTTTATCATCACGGGTAAATGAATTTTATAGAACCCATCCTTCTATATTTAATAGTATGTTTGAATTATTTATCTTCATTTGAGGACAATCTGGTTTAGTGGTTGAATGAAATGAGGCTAGAGTACAAGGGCGTTGCACGAAATGTGTTTTTTGGAGGGGGGTTATGTGGGTTTATACAATGAATTTTCCAACTCCTGGTGTTTTAAACCATAAAAATTCCCAAGTAACCAAGGCAAGTACAAAAACTACATTAATAGGAGGTGCGGGGTTCTTCCCCCAAGCAACAGAAACAAAACCATTTTCTGTAAATTCAACCTTATATTCATTGTCACTTTCATTTTCACTCATTTTCAAGTTAAAATATAAAACTATTTAACGATAATTAAAGCCCAATATGGCGACCAACTTCTAACTTATAAAATAATATTTGAAAAATATCGAATTATGTTTTCCATAAATCCTATTGGCTAGATTTTTCTCGCGAGAATATCGTTTCATAACTCGTGCATAATGTATAAGAAAAGTTGAAGTTAAATCAACTTTATGCACTGTGAACTATTTCACTATTCACTATAAATCGATTATAGACGCCATCATTTAAAATAATGTGTTTCAACTTCTTGCGCATTATACACTATACACTATTCACTATTAGTTATGAATTATGCATGGATTTAAACCAAGCCTAAGGCATGCTCACGTCGTCATCATCGTAAAACCCGATATTGTTATAATTGGTACTCAATTACGGGGCAAATATCTCAATAAAATACGATAGCACTATAACTGGCTCTCGATCACGGGACATCATCAGCAATAAAAATCCCATATCACTATAAGAGTTTCTACCAGAAACTTCCAGTTGTAGAAATTAGTGCCGTCGAAAAGCGGAATTCTGTACTTTTTGTCTTCTTCTAAAGCTATTACGGTGATGGTGATTGGCAACGGCGTCACAAACAAGCAAACACGTAGAGCTCACGCGTACTACTGCGCACATTTGACTAAAAACTTTACCCGTCCTAAAATCCACAAATCATCACAAGCCTGGGCATATAACCGTCAGAGTACACAAGTTTATATATATAATTAACAGGTTTTAGACTTGACAATACATAACTAAGAAAATGACTCAACTATTACACAAGTTCATAGGCATAAGACACAGATCATCTAAAAAAACAAACCATGGACGATATATTTAGCAGGGGTACCAACATAAACTAGAATATCCTTGCATAGAATTGCCTATTTTAACATATACTACCATTTTTTAAAAGTTGGCTTATATCTTGTATATTGCTTTTAGAAACCATATTATATTGAAATTTCGATAACTATAATGAAACACGTTACTGGTACCTAAGTTTTTTTCACAGTTGTTTGAACGACACACTTTGTGAAGAAGTCTTACGTTCAAACGATCATTTAGTTTATAGGTGTTGTAACTTAGCTATAGTTTTGGACTGAGGAAGTTATTCGTAATTGAAAGATGTAGACCTGATGGTAATAGATATAAAATGCCATTAGAATATGAACTCAGCCTAGCGCCACCATTACATTGTTAAGAGTACTGGAAACGGAAATGAAAGAGAGAGCAAAGACTAACAAAACTCACAACCTTCTGGCTGACTACATAACACTCTCCCACGCGTAATTAACTTATCATCGATTGCCGGCGCTGACATAACAATAAGTCCTCGGTACCATTAATAGTCTTGATTTCAATCAAGTACAGTAAGCGAGAAAGGAACACAATCAAAGTCATGACTAATGCGAAACATAGTCAAAGTCCGGGCATTGGGATTTTATGAGCTGACGTCCAGAGAGAGTTCTTACTGGGGTGGCCCCAGGCAATGAGTTTGACGAGGGTGTTCGGGGGGCAGACACTCTCGGAGCCGCTTCAGGAGGTCTCACAGGGGTGTGAGCTGGAGCCATCACGCTTGGAACCCGACGAAGGGTCTCTGGAGTGGAATCCGTGGAGGGCTCCGGAGCTGGAGATGTTGGCAGCGAGTGGTCATCAACCGGAGGTGGCTGAATTAGAGGGCCCGGTGTAGGTCCATCAGATGTAGAGGTAGGCATAGGTGCTGGCATGGCCTGCTCGATCATCTCCCATGACAACTCAACTGGAACCGCCTTGGGGTCCCGGAGGCGTAGATGAGATGTTGAAATTTGTTTAGAGCGTCTACCAACAATCATTAGGTATGAGACAGTTGAGACTATATGCTGAATTTCACCTGGAACCACCTTGAGTTTGTGTCGAGTGACGGAGCGCACCCACACGAGGTCACCTGGAAAGAAATGTGTGACCTTGGAAGATTGTGAAGCAGTGAATTTTTCCTGGGCCTCCTTAACTCTTTGTTTGAGAAACATGGACGGGTGGAGAAGTGAAAGCTGGATGCGGGGCTTTCGGGCCCAAAAATACTTCAGCTGGTGTCACCCTAGTTACAGTGTGACGCGTGTTGCGATATTCCAAAAGAGAGGCATCTACTTTATGCTGAAGGGTTCTGGATTTAGTAGAAACATCAAACAACTGTTTAATGAGAGCTATCTTGGCTGTCTTAACGACAATCTCCGTCCGTCAAACCGTTAGATTGGGGGTGGTAAACAGGAGAATCAGAATGTACAATTTCATTGTTAGACAGAAAATTAGCGAATGCAGTTGATGAGAACGGTGACCCGTTGTCAGAAATGACCTCCTCGAGAAGCCCCCAGGCTGCAAACATTGAGCGCAGAGCTTCACAGGTGTGCTCTGCCGAGGTGCCTTCGTGCATGATGTGGACCTTGGGCCATTTAGAATGACCATCCACAGTAATGAGTAGAGTCTTACTTTCAAATTCGACAAAATCAATATAAATCCTTTGCCACCTTCTAGTTGGCCAGGACCAAGGAATCAGAGGCTCGTGAGGAGCAGTTGACTGGAGTGATTGACAAACACCACACCTGTTTACCCTAGCTTCCAATTCGTCATCGAGACCTGGCCACCACACAAAGCTACGTGATAGGTTCTTCATGCGACTAGAGCCAGGATGAAGATCATGGAGGAGTTCCAGGACTTCGGGACGAAGCGCTGACGGGAGGATGACCCTAGACAACCACAATAAACAATCAGATTCTGCCGACAATTCCAGGGCTCACCGATGAAAAGGGTGAAGACCTTCATCGGGCACCACATCAGGCCAACCATTGAGGTCATATGTGAGCACTCGACTCAATATGGGATCCTTCCTGGTCTCAGTGGCCACCTGGACCGCAGTGAGAGGTCCCAGTGACACCAAGTAGATCTTGTAGATATCAAACTCTACCTTATTTTGATCGGGGAGAGGGTTTCGGCTAAGAAAATCGGCATGAGGAATCAGTTCAGATTTTCAAAATGTGTTCTTATACTGGAAGGCTGACAACAGGATGGCCCAACGTTGTAGGCAAAGAGCAGTGAGAGGTCGCATTTTAGCTTAAGACCCAAAAATAGACACCAACGCTGCATTGTCAGTGCATAGCTCAAAAGGTTGGCCAAACAAGTATTTACTAAATTTCTTAAGTCCAATAATAATAGCTCGTGATGGGGGTAGTTTTTCTCAGCATTAAAGAAGGTCTTAGTTGCGAAAGCGATAGGGCGTTCCACCCCATCGGGGAAGATGTGGAGATGACAGCACCCACACCATACTGAGAGGCATCACTGGTCGTTCTAAGTGGCAAGCGCGTAGAGTAAGCAATGAACACCTGATCACCACTCAATTCCTGAAAACACTCAGCTGTTGCTCGGATCCCCACTCCCAATTCACATCCTGTTTGTGCACTGCATACAACGGACGAAGCATAGTGGACATGTGTGGAATGAACTTTGCGTAAAAGGTTACAAACCCAATGAACGAATGAAGTTCAAAGTTTGATGAAGGTTCTTTGGCTTGGAGGAGAGCCTGGATGCGGTCCTGATCTGGATGCAGCCTTAGGGCATCCAAAATGTGACCCAAAATTCTAACCCTTGACCTTAGGAAATGACACTTTTCTAGTTTGACAGTGACATTATATTCCACAAACCTTTGTAGAATAACTTCATCTTTACTTAGGCATTCCTCAGCTGTGTTAACTGATATTAATATGTCATCCAAAAAATAAAACAATCAATACCGGCCAATACTTGACTAATGACGCTTTGAAAGATTATTATTATTATTATTATTATTATTATTATTATTATTATTAGCACCACGTCTTACTACCCGTTCGGGTTATACGCACTTACGCTAATGTGCAATGGTAGGGTGATTGTGAGATGAAATGGAGGACCTACAGTTTAACGTGGAATCCGAACCACGGTGGAGGCCTGGCATTCCTCACATTCACAAGTTGTGATAAATACACATCTTGTCATAGGTGAAGGAAGGGTTTGGCATTCAGATAAATCTGTACCGGGACCTAGGATTGAACCCCGCACCCTCAGCACAGAAGTCCGACACCTTACCCCTAGACCACCAGGTCACCAGCTTTGAAAGATGGCTGGAGCCGAAGAGAAACCATATGGAAGGTGAATCCACTTGTATGGCCCATACGGAGTGCTCAAAGTCAAAATCTCCTAAGAAGCTGGTACCAACTTTAGTTGTTGGTAAGCCTGGGTGAGATCGAATACACTGAAAATAGAACCTTGAACAGTAGACAAGTCATCAATAACCGGTAAAGGATAGTGCTCAAGATGTAACTGAGGGTTTACTGTCACGCTGAAATCTCCACATACCCGTGCAGATTTGTTGGCCCGGGGAACAATTACCAGAGATGTTCCCCAGGTGTGACTATTGGTTTTCTGAATAAAACAGCTTGATTCATATTTCCTCAAGGGCCTTCTTGGCAGCATTCCTCAGAAGAATAGGAATGACATGAGGGCCATAGAATACCGGAATGGCTCCCTCTTTCAGAACTACATTAACTTCCACACCCTTAATGTCACCTGTTACCTCTTTGAAGACTGACAGATATTTATTCCTGAGCAGGCCCACCACATCACCTTGTACCTGCCGAACATAGTTGATGGGAAAGATAGCAGTCCAATCCAGATGGATAATGCTGATCCAAGATATGCCCAATATTGAGGGGAAGGAGCCCCAAACCACTACTAGGGGTAACGTAGCAGACTGCCCCTGATCAGAAATTCTAACAGAGGTTTCCCCAACAGATCTAGTTTGTGTCCAGTGCAACCACGAAGTGGAGTGGTACTCACCAGAGGAAGGTGTTTGAAATGTGCAAGGTACACTGGCTCACCAATAAGACTAACGCTGGCCGTTGTATCAACTTCAATGGTGAGAGGTACACCATTGACTTCCAACTGAATACTGCTGTGAGCTGGAGCCTGACTTCTGTTGACCACGTACAAGTCTCAATCTGTAGTAGCTTGGACAGACACTGAAGGTATGCCCTCCTGAATTTGACGGACACCTTGATGCTGAGAGGAATTTTTGACACTGCGACAAACCTTAGCAATATGTCCTCTAAAATTACAATTATGACATTGCTTATTTTTGAAGGGATAGTTAGACCTAGCATGAGGCCCACCATAACCTGTACATAACGCGCTTTGAGATGGCTAATGATTGGGTCCTGACGAGAGCTAAGGTTTTAGTCCTTGACTGGATTGGAACTTTTTCTTGAATTGATTGTTCTTCTGTTGATTTGGGCGAACGTGTTGATTAGATTAGGGTTGTCACTGGCATTGACCGGTGCAGTGGCTGGTCCAGGGATCTCGTAGCGAGTGGCGAGAGTAACCATGGAGCTGAAGCTACCCTCTTCATTCCTGATCTTGTCGTGAACCATGTCCGACGAGATGTTGTGATAAAACTGCGACTTGAGAGCGTCATCCAGGAATGTTCTGAAGATACAAGTGGCGGCAAGATGATATAGAGATAGGCTGAAGGCCGCGTAAGACTCCCGCACGCTGTTTTTGAGAACTAAAGGCAGAACGCTCTTTGTACACTGATCTTGTGGGAGCGTAGTGAGTTTCGAGGCTAGTATTTAGTTGGGCGAAAGTCTTGTTTCCCAGCGCGACCGGCGAGCAGAGATCTGTTAAGACCTGGTAGGCGTCTGGGCCAATGCATCTCAGGAGCCAAGCAACTCTTACGTCAGTTGCAATGGTTTCAGTGTTGCAGAAATGTTCAAACCTGGCAAAATATTACTTGATGTCCTCAAGACGAGAGTCAACAGTGGAAAACTTAGGCATGTCGAAACTGTTGGCGTACGAAAATTGCACACACGAGAGCTGCACACACGAGAGCTACACACACGATACTAGACACAAAATAAATTCAGGGTTCTTGTAATAAAAATAATAATCACTCGTCTTCAGTTGTTGTAACTTAACTATAGTTTTGGACTGAGGAAGTTTTTCTTAATTGAAAGATGACCTGATGGTAATAGATATATAATGCCATTAGAATATGAACTCCGCCTAGTGCCGCCATTACATGGTTGAGAGTACCGGAAATGGAAATGAAAGAAAGAGCAAAGACTATCAAAACTCACAGCCTTCTGGCTGACTACATAACAATAGGCTTGTAGGAATTACGGTATCTACTATACCCTAATTTTGGTAAGAATCTGCTCTGGAATGCTTTATTTTGTACCGGAATCCTATTATATAGTAGTATTTTAGTAGAATAAACAGCCATCTAGAACGGAAGTAGAACTTCCCTTTTGGACGGTCTTTTATCCTATCTAAATATTACTCTACAGTAGGATTCTGGTACGAGATAAAGGCTTCAAAAATGAACTTCCTTAAAAAATCATCGTATATATTAACCTACATTAACTTATTTAAAGGAAAAAAAAACTCACGAGTTTCAAACTCTATCATGCTCTTCAAACCTCTTACTAACACATTTTATAGCATTTAACTAATCACACATTGCTATATCTCATATATTCAGTGGCGGCGCGTGATATTTATTTTTGATGGGTTCAGGTAAAATCTTACCTGTAATTATTTTTTTTCTCACCACGTGTTAGCATATTAATTAAATTAATTTAATTTTTTTTTAAATCACTAGAATTACAAAATCACTAATCAAATCCACAGAAAGAAAGAATAGAATAATACAGGTTTGAATTAAACTTACTAAGGGTTGACAGTTGACACTATTTAATTATTTGTACAAAAGTTGGGCACGTCGGTTCTTCTGACTGGCAAAGATATCGATGACTCTGTTGTTGAAGTTTGGAAATCCAGCAATTTCTTCCTTATGTATAGAACAAACAGCCAATGAATTTAACCAGTCTTGTTCCATGGTGTTCCTAAGGAACGTTTTGATTCTTTTTAACGTACTAAAACTTCGCTCCGACTCAGCGGTTGAAACTGGAGGGGTTAATATTATTTGAAGGGTTTTGTACATTTCAGAAAATGAATCCTCAATGGAATGCTTGGTGAAAAAACAGTACAAATCACAAACTGAAGACATATTTTTAAATGTCACCTTAATTTCGGTATATTACATATAGTTGATCTATTAATTTTTATTTTGAAATAATTGGTTTTTAATTTGAATCAAAAGTGCTGACTAAATTAGTTGGGAAGTTTTCTCTGTACAAAGCAACAAATTTTGGTTCAACTATGGCAAAACTACGAAATATCTGTGGATGCTCGAAACGTTCTTTGAGCGATTAATAACAATATCACATCAGTGGTGTAGTTACGGCAATGCAGGTGATGCAGCTGCACCCAGACCCTTAGCAAAAAGGATCCCCGGCCCCTTACGGATACCAATATACAACGGAGAGCCAACAGGCAATAAATAGACAGGAAAAAAATTGACAAAGGAGTAATATGCTTTTGTGCTATGCATTTGTGACTTGTTTATATTTTTCACACCAACAGTATTTCTGAACTTGTCTGATGAAGTAAAGAAAAATGCTCTCAAACTAGCACGGTGGTATTTTAATGAGTTGTCAGAAAATCTATCTCTCCAGTTGTTGCGCTTTGAACTTTGAATGGAGAAATTGATTAAAAAATCAGCACTTTACGTCAACTCGTTAAACTTGCTTTTATCAAGTTTTCAGACGTAAGCTCCAATTATCCTGATGTTTGATCACTTCTTTTTATTCTTTTGAAAATTCCTATTTCGGTAGCAATAGCAGAAAGGACATTTTTTAATTTGAAGATAATCAAGAATTACCTACGGAACATCATGGGACAAGCTCACATGTCACAACTAGCCCTCCTCAATATATAAGCAGAGTCATCAGGAAAAATGGACATCTCAGCCCTGGTTGACGACTTTGCTTCTATCAAGTCGTGAAAGAGTAAATTTTAAACATGTAATATTATGTAAATACATGTATTATCGAAAACATGCTTTTTTTTTAGCATTATATCTTATTTGACCCTGGAAGGGGGTATCTGATGTCAATGTTCACATTCGAGTCTTTGGTTTGTAGTTACGCCACTATATCACATACTTCTTTTGCATTTGCCTTTAGGTTTACTTCTGAGTCGTGTTTAGACCATTTCCTTGGGGAAGGAAAACATATGTCTTCATCAGCATTCATTTCATATCTATCAGTGTTTTCTCGAATTTCAGATACATTTAACTCAAAATGTTCTAATGCATTAGACACGGGTATGGTATTGGCACTCTGAATTTGAATTGTATTGTACAAAATGTCGACATGTTTCATTATGTCATAAAAACAATTATTTAGAAAAAAAATCTGTATCGTTAAGTATATTTTCTAAGCCAAAAGCTTCCCTCAAGTTTATATCATCCCACCCACCTTCAATCTTCTCAAAAGAATACAATAACTCTTCTTTGTTTTCTTTAACACTGCTTACTCCCCGGGATTGAAAATTCCATCTCGTTGCTGAAACAGAAGGTATGCACTTATTGCACACTAAGCGCAACAAGTCACCGCGTTTAGGTAAACAAGAGAAGACTGCTATAAATCCAGTAATGTTTCAAAAAATAACTTGTTTTTATGTTTTTCGAACAAGCGACTTTTATAACCAAATTGAGCTGGTGGGTATATCATTGTACATATTTTTCATGTGAGAATGAATTCTGCAACACAGTCTAAACGCCGTGGCTATCACTCATTACCACGGCACCATAATATGCTTGGGCTATGATTTTATTTTTTACATTGAAGGGTTGTAGGCTTTCTTCCATAACCTTGCTGATACCATTAACTGTGTGATCATGTGCTTCTTCGAAAGAAATAACTCTTGCAAGCAGCTTACAACCCTTAATATATCGCAAAATGAAAACAAATTGGCTTTGGCAGGCTATATCAGTCGCCTCATCAGCCTGCAGGGAAACAAAATCAGCAGTATTATTAATGTATTTTTTTTAGCTCCTCGATATATACTTCATACATTCATTCTAGTAGCTCATTCTGTATAGTGTATGAGGTATATTTTACAAACTGAAGCACTATCCAAGTGGTCGTCTAGTACACTATCGGGATTGCCGAGTAAAGATAACACATTAAAAAAGCCTTTATTTGCCGATTCCTGATTTTCATTGTGACCTCTTAATGCAAGTTCACGAGTACCATAGGATTTTAAGGATGCTATTACTCTGCCTTATATATGCATATTTGTCGACACCTGTTTATTGTGTTTTTGGACTGAAATTTTGACCGCTGAATCTATCTGTGACGCAATATTTACTCTTCCAAATGTTTTAATCCTACATATATTTTCCAAATGAATTGTACATTCTCATGTTTTTTAATTCTTTCACTTAAATTTTTAAGATCATTACAGTCTATATTTGTTCACAACCCCACACCACCAAATAATAAACAATAAAAAAAACTTTGTTTTTCTTCACTCACTGTTAACTACATTTTTTTAACCAACCAAGTATTAGAAAAAGTTATTTTTGTCTTGCCATCCACCTGCATAATTGTAAAGTCACTAAGCTGATGTGCTCCTAAACGTTTAATTTCAAGTTTTTCTCGCAGTTCTAATTAAAAGATTGAGTTATTAATAAATACTCTACTCTATTCATTTTAATTAAGCACTTTCACTCGTCACTTAAATTATTGGGCCTTTAACACATTAATTACACGCTAAAACCGAATAGAAACCATCTGTATCAAATCGCGGGCCTTCCAAGACTGGCCCGACAAACTAACGTGTAGCTGGCAGTGGAATAGCCTTGAGCGATATCTCCAACTGGACTATGGGGCTTATCTGAGAGGACATAGCACCTTTCAGCTTCTCCATTACTAATCATTGAAGTTCCGAGCGCAAATACTGTCGCGTGATGATTGCAGCAAATAATGAATCCTCTTGGGACTGGAATACTGTAAACGAATCAAGTAATTCACTGTGTGTAGAAAATGTGGCTTCACTTCATATTAATTTTTTTTACAAAATATGTTGTAAAATAAAAATAAATATAACATATTTTTTTATGTTCAAAAAGTGTTGGTGGGTCCGGGCCCTGGTTAGATGTACTTTAAATTGGGTTGTTTTAGATATCTTACTTCTAAGTTGTAAGGTTTGAATAGGTATTCACCAGCCTTTTAGTAAAAATGTTTGAATTCTCAATAATATATTATAAGGATAGTAAACTCTAAGCTTATTACTAAAAGAAACTAAAATATTTGCCTCGGATGACCAAAGCTACGACGGCCAGGTAAGTCTAAAACGGTAGGGCCCATCTGTTGACAAGCTATTGAGAACATTGACTATGGTGACGTTGAATATGAGATGAGTGTGTGTGAGTGTGTAGTAAAGAGAATTAAATGTTAGAGGAAATGATTGGAAGAAAAATCAATATTCTGTATGTATGTGAAACCAAGCGTTGAGGAAAATATGTTTTGACAGTGAGTTATGGTAACGTGACACGACACTGTTGTCAAGTATGGATGAATAAGTAAGGGGAAGTCAAGGAATAGGTTTAATCCTAACCCAAACAGCTTAGTTGTTTCTTGGAAGGTATTTGTTGGTGTCATCTAGACTTCTATGGATGCGTATGCAAATAGGCATTTATAGAATTATGTTGATTGCTGGCTATAATACGGTGGAGGGTGAAAACGAGAATTTGATAATGGAGTTATGGAAAGAGCTCAATAAAGTCTTAAATGCATGTGAACCGGGTGAAAGAATTATCTTGTAAGGAGACATGAATGGATGGGTAGTTGCCCAGAGAGAGGATTCAAAGAGTGTTAGGAAGGTATGGTGATGACAGGGTAAACGAGAATGGTAATGAGTTGCTGAGTCTGCGTTTAGAAAAAGGTTTATTAGTATCAAATACATGGTTTAAGCACAAATATAAGCACTTGTATACTAAGCAAAGTGGTGATTCGTGAACAATGATTGATTGTGTGGTGTAGTTTAGTAAATAATACTCGGACTGGGCGTGGAACTGAATGTGGAATGGATCACTTCCTACTGATTTCAGAAGTTGAATTAGATAGGAATTATATGAGGAATCAGTTCAAGGGAATTAAGCAAGTAGGAGTGAATGTGAAAAAGTTGCAAGATAAAAGTGTGTGAGTGCGATGTGTGAGATTGCTAGGCGAAAAATTAAGTTTAAATGACCATGAATGGAATGTCAAAGTAAATGCTAATAATATAGACATTATTAAAATAAAATAAAAGTGGCTGTATTTGAGTGCGCGAAAGATATGTGTGGATCTACGGTGGTGGGAAACTTAAAAAGGGATACATGGTGGAATGAACAGGTGAAAGAAGCTGTGAGAAAAAAAAGACGCATACAAACGAATGATTGCTGCGTAGAGTGAAACAGAACGTAAGAAGTTGTGGGACATATACAAAGAGAAAAAGATGAATAAATAGAAAGTAGTAAAGGAGAATAAAGAACAAATAAGATTAAAAGGAGAAATAATGATTTTGAAAAAAATAGTTAGATGTTCTGGAAGTGGGTAAAGAGAATGAAACAAGGAGGTCAAGGAAATACCTCTAACATTCAGAATGAACGTGGTGAGATGATCTGGTAGAAAAACTGCATAAGAGAGTGACGGAGGGAGTATTTTGAGTAATTGTATGGCAAAAACTTAGAGAAAATGGAAGAAATAGGAAAACTGTTATGACGAGTTAAAGAATTAACGAGGCTGAAGTGCTAACTTCTTTAACTCTTGAACTATCCAGGATTTCCTTGTCAGTGTCATCACCCATATAATACGCCAAGCGCACAGGTGTATCTAAATACCAACACTTCCTACAAGTAAACTCTTATTATTTAATAGATAATAATATAATTTAGTGTAGTTTACTATTTTGATTGTTTTCGCATTATGCTAATATTACCAATATATTGTAATTTTTCATCATGTGTCAAAAATAATATTTTAGTATTTAAAAGAATATTTAAATATTAGATTATTATTGATCCAATAAAATATCGTGTAACATGTGTAATATGTTACAAATCAGCATTTAGATATAACAGTCACCCCTTCGCCCATTAAGAAACAGATACGTTCAACCCACACCTACATGTTTCTTGCTTGCGCCTTGGCATCAGACGGACAAGGGCAACAATATTCCGCGGCAGTGACGTCACGACCAAGAGACTAATGTAGAGGTATGGAGGCTTGTATACTATGTCCCAGTACCACCTGGTTTATTCCACAAGGTTCTGGACCAGTGTCGAACTGTCCAATTAGACAAAGCATTACGTCATGATTTTTCTCTCTCTTCCTTCCCCTTCCCATCCTTGGTCCGTCTCTGAGTAAACGTGATCATGTTCGTGAACTATATTTTGCCATTTTTGATCTCTGTCGGTACTTATATTACCATTGATTTCAGCGAAGGTAAGCTACGCTATATTTAGCACGTGTAATCTGCGTATTCATCTAAATTCCTTTTCAGCCTAAAATATACTTTATCTTTTCAAAATTATCTTTTTGGCAACTAATAATATATTGGTCAAATTTTGGCGTTGAGCTTAAATCTTTTCCTTAAACTTAAATATGGCACTAATTAGGAGTAAATTCATTTTGTGTTAAAAAAACTTTGATGATATATTTATCTTTGGAGCTTAAATTTAAATAATGTGGTTGATTAATTCGCTACCTGGTGGTTTGTTTCTTTATTAGAATTGTTAAATAAACTCTTGCCATGTTGTGTGCTTGTTTGTTTACGTCCAGATGGCGTTGTTTGGCTGGTTAATGTTCTTCTTAATAATTTGTATTTGTCAGCTAGTATTATGTTAGCTTGTCACTCGTCAAAGCACCACGAGATGGCTATATCTTTCTTAAACATTTATTTTGTATAAAATTCTTTCTTATTTGATGTCACTTTAAATATATTCTGGTCTATAGCTTAATTTATTTTAATTTGTCACTTGATTAAGACCTGTTTGTATTTTATCTATTACCCGATGGAGTTCCCATATTTTGTCGACTAAGGGCTGGTCTTATGACTACTGGCTAAATATTGCTATCGGGAGCTTAAAGTTAGCTACCAGTTAAAGGTTATCAACTTGGACTCGACCGTTTCGGCACATGCTCATTTCTAAAACTTTCACCTCACGAACCACGAACAATCTTGTAAATAATTTAATGGACACATAAAAATTCTTCAAAAACAGAAAATCAAAACTAGAATTACAAATAAACTCGATATAAATAAAACAAATTATGACTTTTTTTTTAACAGAAATATGAACACATTACACATGATACAAAGTCAGCCACCATTACACACGATACAAAGTCGGCCGCCATGACGTATATTATGTTTACTCGCGAGAGTGATGATTAAAATAAAGATACTGTTAATTATTCTTACCACCCAACTGGTTTGAATTATCTATAACTATACAAAAAACCCCAATTTATTGCATACGATCCTTAAGCTAGACATTTTGTTGGGTTTCATGAAAATAAATATTGTCAACAGTCAAGACATCGATAAAACTGTTTATTTATGCCTACCGGCCTACGTATTGTATATTAATTGTTTGTTTAAAATCGATTCAGATAAACTGATCACTTAGTAGGCGCTCTAGAGTTATAAGAATCAAATAACGACTTGCTAATTCATTATTTGTTTTTAAATTGAGTTTAACTAAGAGTTTATTACATTTTAAAATATGTTATTGAAGTAATTGTAAAAATATTCAAACGTAGTCCTGCCTTATAAAATGAGAATTAACATATTGGAGTCGAAAATTTGTTCGTGTTTTAAATAGTATGTATTCTCAAAAATCGATATATCGCAAGAATCGAATTTATTTCTTGTTTTCTACGCGAAGATAGATAATGGATGTCATAATAAAATAATAATAATAATAAAACATATATAGGCATTATTGAGTTCACTATTTCCAATGTATGTTTAATTGTTAAATATGTTGTTTTAGTCTTTATTAAAAATATCCGTTTGTATTTTTTTATTTGCTTCCTTACTAAAATAAATTATAATCCTTCAATGATGATTAAAGTTAATCAAATGATAATTAGGCCTAATCTGTTTATTTCACATGTTTTCTTAAAAACTAAACTCATTCTAACAACCCTTTTAAAAATAACTAAAAGACACTCAAATTTTGATTGATTTGATTTCTAACCAATAATATGAGTCTAGATAATTTAATCTGGCTAGATTTTAACCTGCATTTTACGAGGGGTGGTTGGGGTTGATTAAAATTGAAAGCATGATTGAAATAAATCTTAATCTACATATTAGGCCTATATTATGTAATGTAGGTCTATTTGTAAATCATTTAAATTTCTAACAATTTGCTAGGATTCGGATTCGAGATTCGAAAATAAAATGTAGATTCGGATTCGCGAAATAATGGATTCGACCCATCTATAGGTACAACGTTTAAAAAAATTCATTTATTGTACTCATATTTTGATAATTTGTTCTTACAAATAGCTTGTCATTTTATATTAAAGTGTGAATTAAATGTTCTAACTTTATATAGTTAGAGCCCACGCCTGTGCTTACTAAACACGTGAACCAAGATTTTAATCTAAAAACAGATTCTGATAGATGAAACCTCATTAAAAACAACGCGTTACTATGGCAACAACCATTCTAACTTTCAGATAAAAGCTATTAGGTACTTGAACCTCCCGATAAAAATGTGATGGAGAAATAAATTTTATTTGGTAGATAAATGCTACCTTCAGTAACAAGACTTACTTTTAACTTATCCACCAGATAGAAATTTTATCCACCAGATTAATATTTACCCAGGAGTCATAAGACCGGCCCTAAAGTGGCTTATAACCTTTATCTAGTAGTTAACTTTAACCTGCCGATAGCAATATTTATGCGGTAGTCATAATACCGGTCCTTAGTAGGTAGCCACTTTTTGATTCTCTTTCTTGCTTGGAATATTTAATTTAAATATTAATTTCATTGCACTTGTAACTACCAATAATAGCTTAACTTTAAAATTTGATAATGTTTAATTTATAGATAAATTTTGTAGACGTATTTGTGGAGAAATTATAAAAGTAATTTATTTTTGTTGGTTTATAAGTTATAACTTTAACAATAACCGATTCGGTTAGTGAGAAATTACCAGTATTATAATTAATATTATTTTGTTTATTATTATAATGTTAAATCTTCTCGAATTCTTCAAAGGTGGTGGAAGTAATAGTCCCACATAAGTTAGATTTATGTCGAGAAGTCAAACCTTTGTGTAATTTATTTTGATCAGAATTGATATTTGAATTTAAATTTAATCTTAAAATTTAATGATATAGTCGGAATTCACAAGGATGATTCAGGCGCTTTGTTAACAGTTTAAAAGAGCTCTTTAAACTATTTATTGTTATAGAAAGGTTTCAAAGGTTTAATGGTTTAACCTATTTGTTTAGTCGAAATTCATAATGGTGATTCAGATGTTTTGTTAACCGTATAGAAAAGCTCTTTAAGCTCTTTTATATTCAAATGTGGGAATACCTTTTACCTTTATATTTCAAGCTCTTTAAGCTCTTTATTAAAATAATAATGATTCAAAGGTTTAATGATTTAATCTATTTGTTTAGTCTGAAGTCACAAGGGTGATTCAGCCGCTTTGTTAACTAAGTAGAGGAGCTCTTTAAGCTCTTTATTACTATATTAACAATTTTTGATTATTATTGGTTATATTCCAGACTAATTTATGTTATAACTCTTTTGTTTCAACCGTAGTCCTCTTCAAGAACTACTATTACTTTGAAATTTTGAAATATATCTTCATATGTACTGCGAAAGCGCAGTCTTTGCCATATTTATATGTTTTTCAATACTACACAGTGTGCATTGTGAGGTCACGTATTATGTATTTATCTCTATTATTTTACTTTGAATCAATAATTCAATATTTTATTATTCTTTTAAATGTTCCTAATTTTGGTTACATTAAATTCCTTATAGATTCCACCCACCCTATTCCCGGCTATTGTGGCCTCTAGCGGTTAGAGTTGGAGGTGGTGAAGGTGGTTAAAGAAAAACTCACCATTATCACACTTTGTTATGCTCTCTAAAGGTTTTACTAACACATTTATTTCATTTAACTAATCACACATTGATGTATTTCATTTATTCAATCAAACTAATGAACGATGTCAAAATACTACTTTACCTTGTTTGGGTGTAAGAAAGAAAGAGATACTTGAAAGTTTCTTTCTTGCTTACACAATGGTATGCAGAAGACAGCTCGAAAATTTCAGCCACGGATGTCCATCCAGTTATTTTATAGAGATCAATGGTTATTGTGGTTTTGGCGTTTTTCTGGTGGCTAATGGCTTCAATTTAAAGTTTTTTCAGTGTGGTACCTTTGTTTCACTAGAAGAAAACCAATGTCCATTTTCATTACGATACCACGAAAGTTAATTTATTTAAATATTTAAAACTTCATATCATATTATTTAAAATAAAAACGTAATATGTTTTTCTGACGATTATTCCCTCCTACTCATATATAATTACATTCATTTATAACAGTACACATTTTTTTTTAAATGTCGCGTCCTGAGCATTTGGCACCCCCAGAAGTGGTGAGTTGCGCTGGGCCTATATATGTTTTTACTAAATACCAATATCATAATTGGGTGTCATACTCTTCACCCATGTTCATACATCATAAAGATAGCCTATGTTATCCCAGCCCTATGTTACGGTCAGTTTATTTTAATCAGCATACCTTTGAAGTAGCCTAGGCCTACTACTTTACCGCTATTCCTAATAATTAAGGTTAATCTAGTTTGAAAATAATTATATATTTATACACGCATATAACTATGTATATATAACTATCAACATTTTTATTTATTCACACATAAATGGTTGGGTTAAGCTCGGTTTTTTTTTCAGTCAAAACATATTAATATTTTTCATCAAAAACTATTAGGCCTGTCCTGCATTAACCCTAGAGTGCTAAACCTCTCCCTGTGTGAGACATGAATGCTAAACATTCGTAAATTCTACTACTTTACATTTTAATATATTGAAAACATAATTTTATTACATTATTAACAAAATGAAACCTATTCTCAAATAGTTCAAATGTTTTTTTTTGTTGATTATAATTTTTTTACACAGCTTTATCACATGATACACAGGATATTGCCCTGAATTCTCTACAGATGGCGCGAGAACATCGGCTGCAAAATGTCATCATGCACCCTTGGTTTCATTGTAGGTTTCAATTATTTCGGGAGTTTTGGTATTTTGGCTTACAACCATATTCTCATGTGTAATAGGATGCAATATTACAACTTTGTTTTGTTTTAGTTTGTAAGATATCATTGTTACTACATTAGTAAAATTTTTCGTTAATGCTAAACACTCATACCTTTTACGGCTGAGCTTCTCCTAGAGCAGAAACAAAGCGCAACACAAGGGAAACACTATCCACTATAGTGAAGTTTCAAGGTCAACTAAAGGTATTGTAGAGGGGAGCATTCTAGCCCCCGTAAAAGGGAGAGAACATGACAATCTTGTAAACCTCGGTAGTCAATTTTACGAAGGAATAGCATTTTAGGGTTAAAATATTTCCTATGCGGTTGAGGTGTTTGTTGACCTGCTCATGTACAGCACAGTTGAGATGTGTGACTGTCGGTTTCATGTTGTTTCGTTGGAGGATGCTCTAAGTTTTTTTATTAAGATAATAAAATAATAGTTATTCATTTACAAAATTTAGGCTTGTTATTACTTAAAAAGAAAAATTTAGTGCTTGTGGACACTTTATGCGTATTAATACATTAAATCATCATTGGGCTATAATTTAAGGTGCCTCAAATGTTCTAGGAAAGTTTAGTTAACACAAGGAACTTTAAAAAAAAAGTTCATTCACCAATATGTACAGTTTTCATATTAAGTATTATAATAATGGTGTTGTCAAGTATCTAGTTGTGCTGTGAATAAGTTACCTCTAAGATCGAAATTATTATTTGAACATATTGACAGGTTTATGTGGATATAGCCTACATATATTAATACCTATATAATACTATTCCATGACTTTGGGTACCTTTTATTGGTTAACTCTACTGCGATAGTGTTGCTTGGAGTGTCAGCGCACGACTGTAGGCCTACCAAGTCGTCACTTTGACATCCTATACTTGTTTTATAGTAGGCTAACTGAGGGGAAGCTAGTTTTCAGGGGATATTCATATCCATTTTGATATTAGCAATGCATACTTTTTTTTTGTAGGTCTAATTCATAGGTATTAAAATAATAATTTCACAGCAATAATTCAAAATTAAAAAAAACCTAATTTTTGTAACTATGTTTATATAATTTTTATTTTTTCAGTTTTACAATGAAAGTGAAGCAAGAAAATATTCAGAAAAGTAAGTTTACATTTATTTACAGTGAATGAAAACTTGTTTAAAATAAGTTCAGATAGCTTGACTTGTATTATATTGTTAATTAAATCCACAAAGAGTTTGTAGCCTCTTATTGTATAACATAATTTGAACTTAACTAGACCTGAAATAATTAGTGATTTGTCGTAGCTCACGCATGGTGGACATACAACTGCAGATGTCTGAGAGAGCGCTGGAATTGTTGGCGCTACCCGACTCTATATGTTACATCCTGGACCTGGGCTGTGGCTCGGGACTCAGCGGCCATATCTTGGAGACCAATGGACATGTTTGGGTCGGCATAGACATCTCGGTGGCCATGCTAAGTTAGTATATGACGTATTATCCAGAGGTTTAATAATATGTTGCAGGAAATAAATAAACTTACAGTCAGGGATATTAATAAGCATATTATCTATCATTATTATTAACTAATAAACACACATACTCATCTTTCCCTAATTTAACCACTAAATCAAATTAAATTGGCCACCCTGTTTTGTGAGGTTTTCTTGAACATTGTAAACAAACCACTTAACCACTTTAATACTTCTATTCAGGGAGACCAATGCTGGAGACAATCTTATTAAGGGCCTATGTCTCATCTCCATGACATGAGTATGAGCAAGGACCTCTTTACTATCCAAAGGATCCTAAGACAGGTCCTACTCCTCAAACCAACATCTCGATGAACTGAATCTCGACCTTTAGTCACATGATCAGAGGAGATTAATATTTGTTCCAGGTATAGCAGGGGAACGAGAGGTGGAAGGGGACCTTATACTAGGGGACCTAGGTCAGGGCGTCCCCTTCCGAGCAGGGGTCTTTGACGCCGCCGTCAGTGTCAGCGCTCTTCAGTGGCTTTGCAACGCGGACAAGAAATCTCATAACCCGGTGAAGAGACTGTACAAGTTCTTCAGCAGCCTGTACGCAAGCCTGGTAAGATCGGCACTCGAGTGAGTGACTCATGCTAACAACTAGAGTTATAATACACTCTTCATGTGGTGCAAGCACTAATGATTCAAGGTCACACGTGTGAGTAGTCCAACTTTCACAGGAAGAACTATCGTACTCTTTATCTGACTGCTGGAACAATTGCTAGATCTACTTTCATGTATTCAAACGTCAAGTCATGTGATCCGCAGCTGTCATTTTTGATCACTATTATTACTAACTATATGATAACAATAATAATATCGTAAAATGTTATCGCAACTGCAAATGTTACCTCAAAATAATATGTTTGTAATTTATGAAAGACCCTTCTTGTGAAAATTGGACTGTAATAACATATATTAAACATTTTGAAATAGTAGTCAAAGTATGTAAACCACTTTATATTAACTAGCAAATAGTATTTTCAGTAAGAGAAATATGTGACGTGCATCGGCAGTCACAAGGTCGAAGGTAACATTTGAGATAAACTGTATTGCTGATGCCAGAGAGATTGGGGATTGAACCCTGGACTGGTGTACCGAGGATGTCTACCCTCCTCATCCTAATCTCATTAGTGTAAATGTGAGCCTGACATGGAACTCACAATAAAAGAGTTATAATAAAATGAATTATTGCCTAATAGCTTTGAAATGTATAACAAGACAGTGTAGAAACATTGTACAATAATGTAAAGTGATAGTGAACGAAGACAACCTGAAAGGATACTTAAAGTAGCCCCATGGTTTCTTTGGTGCTGACTGACAGCTGACGGCTTTGAAAAGCTACCAGACCAAATTATGCATCCCTACGCCGAACCATATGATCTGCAAAAAACATGTGTTTAGCAGCTGTCACTTCTGAAAATCAAAATGTAGGTATATACCTAAATGTTGACTGTCAGAAGTCAGCTGTGAACTGTCAGTCAGCACCAAAGAAGCCATGGGGCCACTGTAGGTTAGGTCTAGAAAGGAACAAACACACTTCTCTCTTCATTTATTCTTACACTTTTCACACTTAAGTCTTTTTACACTTTCACTACACATTGTTTTGAATTTTCAAATTTATTCCTTTTTATATAAAGACACACACACAACACAAAGAAAGATATTAAATGGAACTACATACTTCTTGAAGAATTTGAAATATAATTGAAAACTTGAAGTGTTGCCAAATTGATGCAACAAAATGGAGGCTTGAATAAATACAGTAGCCCTATGACTTATTTGGTGCTGATTGACAGCTATGAAAAGTTAACAGACCAAATTATGTATCCTTACACCAAACCATATGATCTGCAAAAACATGTGTTTAGCAGATGTCATTTTTGAGAGTCAAAATTTAGGTCAATACAAGAAACATATATGACAGTTTTATTTATTTTTTATTTATTGTTGACCTTGATTGTTGATCTAGTAATAGTTATTAATTTCTTCTACATTATTAAACACTTTAAAAACTTTAGCATTTAATCCCATATTAGTTTCTATTATTATTATTAAATTATTTTTACTAATAAATTTTTTTTAAATTTATAAATAATTATTTGTTGATATTATTATTGCTAACATTATAAATGTGAGAAATCTGAACGTGTAGTTTTACACAGGGAAAAAAAAACCCACTTTCATAAACCTTTTAACACTATTACAATAAATAAGTCATATTCGTTATGAACTGGCTTGTACCTTTTAAGTGTTTTCCAACGGGGTCGCAAGAACTTCTTCTACATCATCATATTCGCTGTCATCCTCTTCATCGTCTTCAGGCAGGTTAATGATGATAGGTGAGTGGGCCTCACTTGCATCCATTTTCATCTCCCGGTCTCAATCTTCTTTAATAAGTTTCTCGCAATGGTCAATTTAACAAACAAAAATCAATATTCTATAAAATAATTATGTTCACCCCTATAAAATAAAAAATACACTGTAGGGCCTACTGACAAATCAAAAGCTATCCTAGTTTTAAAAATCTATATCAGATTCACTATTCTTAAACAGTTAAAAAGTCTCTAATAAAATTACAATAACAATTACTTATAGCTTGAAGTCTTAGGCTAGTATTTATTTAATCAACACGGGAGAAAGACTCGCTAGTATTTTTTATTACACTTCACAGATTTTTTTGGAATACTATAAAAAATCCTAAAACTTGAGGTTCATCCTAGAGGTCAACACAACACAATCTTGGAGTTAAAATATATATTCTCTATTCTTGATACACAGACTTGAATTTTCGAATAATGTATATTGATTGATCACTGAGAAACACTCGCAATTTTTTTTATCACACACTTCAATATTATAGTGGATGGATAATTATTTAAGGATCACCAAGGATAACACCTTCACACACCGAACTAATATTCACAAAAGAACACACGGATTACTAAGTAGCCGAATTAATATTCGAAAAAGACACTATATTATTAAAATTTGTAATAAAATTATTAACTGTCACATAGACGCGTCTAAAATACTAAACTATAAAATATTTTGTTCATTTCAACTTGTAGACAGACACACATACAGGTTTTATTTACTGTATTTTATACAATAATTCACTGTTATAACGTATATTTAAAATTGCTTGATTTTGGTTATGAGAATAACTGTTTGGTTGTTGGTATAGTTTTGAAGTTTGCGTTTACTGTTTAATTCAAATTAATTATTAAAAGCAAGAGCTTGTTAAAAGTGGTCTTGGATGCAAAAAAACAAATATGGTCACTGAATAGAAGTTGTGCTGCCAGTTAGTGATGTAGGCGACCTTGTTGCCGGTTGGATGGCAAATTGTATTAATACTCGTGTACCGTCCTTAAGAAATAGGAGGTCCAAAACAACATAAAATAAAAACAATAGGGCAAACACAAGGGCAATATGAGCGAGTGCTTGGAGTTCTATGCTTTGAAAACATCCAAAGACCAGAAATCCGCTACTCCCACCAGTTGCGGTTACTAAT